>LUCH01002367.1:10502-21595 GCA_013368495.1 Paragonimus heterotremus
GTTATATATATATATATATATATATATATATATATATATATATATATATATATAACGTAAAGAATCACGAGTGTCGAGCGTGCCACAATGTGAGAAAAAGTAACACGCAACGTGAAATAAGGAGCAAATGCAGAAGGATATAGAAGAAAAAACTGCAGTAATGCACATAGCTTGCTGAACGCCAGTGACTTCTGCTCTTCATCATATCAGTTTCAAGCCATCGACTCTGTGAGTCATCCGTTTCTCTTAGTCTACGAAGTACAGTGGGTGCGAAGGACTTTGACGCTGTAGGAATCAGGCTAATTCCCCCCATACACGAAGTGCGTGAGCCCTTTTTAAAAGTGGGAACGATGTTAATCGAGCCCCAGTTATTTGGAGCAACTTCACTGACCCAGGGTTTCCGGAGCAAAGTCGTCCCCTCTTTAACTAAGGCTGGGCCTCCGTCTACGGAAAGGTTATGAGGGATTTCATCTGACCAGGTGCCTTGTGACTTTTCAGTAACGTGATCCCAAGAGAGACTTCTGTTTCCAAGATCGGGAAAGTGTCAACAGGCCAATGAGCGCATTCAGAACCCGAAGGCATAGCCAATAGCGCGGGTGGCCAGTTGGATTGTTGCTGAAAGTGTTCAGCTTACCGTCTTAAGCGTCGTTGTACGTTGTGTATAGGCTTACCATTGCTTTCGCAAATTGAATCGCTCATACCCGGCTTCCTGCTACCAGTCGCCTGGATGAGATGAAAAGGCGCCCGATAGTTCCCGGTAACACCGGTCTGTTTCATCTCGATAGCCCGTTGTGTCCACCAGGTCTAGCGATCCACTTGTAGTTGTTTTCGGAGTTCCATACGGGTAGCCTGCCAGGCCGAGTTTTATTCACTGCCGGTGAACGTCGAGAATTCTCAGTGACTGCGTAGAGACCCAGCGGTTAGCAGCTGAACGAGCAGTAGTACCACAAGAGGCAGTACCACACTTATGCACTGCATGCCGTATATGTCCAGTGTGTTTCACTGTCGTCTTGTGAATGGGGACCTAGACTACAGACAAGCGCACATTGGTCAACGTAAATCGCCTGTGTCCCTACTAGTTTAGCTACTTCAGTTTGTAGTTGACGGCAAAATGGTCTACCATCAAAACTTTACTGTTGATGTCATCATCCTCATTATTGTAGACATCAATACGTCACTCGTCCACACCAATGTTTCAGTGCCACACGACCATAAAGAGAAAGAAAAAACCCTAACTTGGAGGTAAGAGAGATGGATGTGATACCAATGGATGTTAGCAAAACATACACAAACATACAGTATCGAAGTGATTGCAACTTACAAATAGTTAACTAAGCCTTAAGAGACTATAAAGCCTCATTAGGTCTTAGTAAGAACACCTCCTTACGGCATTTCTCGTCCTGCGCCATTAATGACACCCCATAAACTATGCCGAATAACAGTAACATTCACGCCACTAGATTCGATTAGGTACTACCTCAATTTAAATTCTCCAGCCGCTACTTTTGAGTCTCGACGGCTTCATCCTGAAGATGAACTTGACCTACGTTGGTAGTTGATTTTTCCCCCCACACCAGGTCATCCTCTATCCATCGCACATCTTACTCCAGTCGGCATAAAACGCTAACCACGGTAGATGATTAGCTGGCCTCCCTGTTGCATGGGTTGACTGTCTAAGTCTGTGAATGCGTAAAAATGAGCGAGTTAATCTGCTGGGCATACACTACCAAATTTCCGCCTCCTTATCGCACCATTGCCTAATCGTTGATGCCATCTATGTAAACATTCGAACACAAACACCGATGGCGGAATAGTTGCCTACGATCATGTATTCTACTCTGAGTAGACATGTTTCACAGTCACCGAATGACACAGCTTTTACAGTTGCCCTATGTACCCAACTTTTCAGCCTCAGAGATGCCTGTTTGTTGCCAGGGCTATCAGTTTCGTGGATGCTGCTTCATCCTTGAAGATACGAGTCTTTATTGCACCTCCCATATTTCTACCGCAGCTGATGCACATCGGTCAACCACTTTCACACCTTCCTTACTTAGCACTGAATCTCTGTAATAACAGTAGCTTCGCTGAAATGCTTTATACTTTGAAGCTTCAAAGCACATTTAAAAGCATTTGACAGAATTCGAGGTAATGTCTAGCATTGTCTGTGCCGTTTGAATTTCGTCAAACAGCAACATCTTTACGTCAGTTTAGTCAAGAGTTCAACCAATCTTCTGCCAGGTCGGAAATCCATGCTAGCATTTTGTGATACCTGTAGATGATCCTTTATTATTTCGTTTATGATAGTGTTAGGCGAAAATTGCGCAAGTAATCCATCTTGACGCACACCGTTTTTGTTATTGAAGCTGTTGAACGGTTTACTGCAGACCCTGACCTGAACTGAAGGAAAGTGGTAAAATGCCGATATTTTGCTCACATGTCTACTTGGAATATTCCACTTTTATGGTCACATGTAACTAGCTTGGTTGGCCGGCTATATTCATGAAGATACTTCATCATTTGGCGGAGAGTGAAAATTTTCTCAGTACGCCCTCGTCTGGGTTGAAACCGTGCCCGTTCTTCCTTGGTGTCTTCTTCTCGAACCACGGTGACCCGATGGAGTATTATGAATGCCCGAACCTTTGTTTTGACTAGGGTCAACCTAATCCATCAGTCTTTTTTGCGCAAGTTATTGATCCCCTTCGATTTGAGAACTATTATTAGATTACCTCACCACCGAGGGGTGTTCTCAACTATCCAAACTAGTTGGAACAACCGAAACAAGGTCTTTACGGATGCCGCAATGCTTTGAAAACCGCAGGCACGAGATAATGGGAGGGAACATCAAAAGCGAGCACCCCGGTTCATATTGAATATCCCTGCTGTGATGCGGAACACGTAGTGGCATGGTCATGTTTCTCACTTCTGACCTGTATCCCTGGGTGCCCATGCTCGTGACAGTAGTTTACGAAGTTGCAGAGTTACAAATAATCACAATAATATAAACAAAAACTAGGCAAAGCATCAGAGATTCATAACGTCAACAACTTAACAAACAGAGGGTCGCCGTTGAGTGTAACGCACTGTCATGCTTGAAGACGCTTCCGATCAGCAATGTGAATGACCTCGAACTCTTCAGATAGGCAGATAACACCCACCAACCTTAATCAACAGTGCAATCAAGGTTTTCATTGCTCGTGATTTCACCCCCGCCTAGGCGTCTTGCGACCTCATCTAATCTTCAGCAGCCACTCTAACTAATGTACTATGCAGCAAATGCTCCGTCGGTATGCAAAGCACACGACCCAACTAGCCTGGACCATGCAGTTTGATTGCTTCGATTATCAGTCGCAAACTTACATGGTTTCCAGCTACACGCCAAATTACCGCCGCGTTAATCGTAGTCATTCCGTTTGGTACGAGATAACTGGCAAAGAACGGTTGCCGATTGCCGACTGTTTGCATGCACTTCCCTCACGAATGTACCTGGTCTCTGCTCCATGTAACAAAACTAAGTGCATGCAAGCATTATAAGTCCTATTCTCAAGTTACAATCGGACGTCTTTGTGATGCTACAGTTCACGAAGATCAGCAACTGCATTCTATACTTCCGTCTTATCCATGGACACTTCTTCAGTAACGTTACAAGCTTATGAGACAGCGCCATGCGACTAGGTAAAACAGTCGACAGTCTTAAGTGGCCTGCTTGAAACATCAGAGAGAAAGTGAATGTCAACACAGACTTGTAACAACACTTTAAAGGTGTAAAGTATATATCATACTGACGGGCCGTTCGGCAGTTAAGCATAAGTGTGAACCACTGGTGTACAGCTGTCTGTGATAATGATGACGACCATTTGTTATGAACCGCGTGGACTGATAATTGATACAAAATCACCAACGCCTGGCGTCCACTATAACCCGGCTTGGCTACGACGGTTGCACTAACGATCTGCGTTATCACGGCCTGTACGGCGACGCACGAACTACCGCAAATGAAGAAAACAGGAAGACAGGGAACCTTCAGCCAAGGGTATATTTGCTGTCAACCAAAACGTGTTCGATTCCACTGGAAAACTCCATCGTATTTACAATGTTTAAGCGGAGGCTCATACAGTAGTGGAGGCTCATACAGTAATGGAGGTTCATACAGTAATGGAGAAAAACAACATTTTTGGGTTAATTATGGAATTTTCCCAACACCATTCGGCAAGCCCACTGCAAAAACATAGTCGAAACAGTGTCGTTCGCTTAAGCAATGTCACTCGACTTTCCGTTTGACAGAGGCTTCACTCCGAGACCTTCAGAACTACAGGCTACTTCCAACGATTCATCCGTCACATTGGAGTGCAAAGGACGAGATACCTCCTTCGGGCGCCACTTGGAGTGGAAAACGCTTGATGTGGCTGCTTTTAAGCACGCAGTCCGGATTCAAAGTAGGCATACAGCGACATCAGCAAACCAAAATTCCATTGAAAAACCTGTGTGATCGAGACAGTCACACAGAAAAAGTCGTGTCCGAAAATAGCAGGCTCTTTGACTAAGAAAAGGAGTACTGATGTTTCAGTGTTTGTCGCAAGGTGAAGCTGTGATTGACACACTCACTGTCGGGCTGCAAATCTGCATTTCTTCTTTTATCTGGTTTCCGAGGTCGCCGTCTTATGAGACACATGAGCATCTTGCGGTGTGTGGTCACACACACCACTAGCTGACAACGATGGGGCTGATTTGTGTCTATGGTTGAGTTAGTCTCTACTTGATACGTTTTGCGTTAAAATGTACGAATCGATGTACATAATGTTGGACGCGCGAACTTGTGGCAGTCGATCGCCGGTGTCAATATGTCGCCATCGGACACTGAACATACCACTCAGCCACTCCTTTTTTGAAGTAAGTTGTGAATAAGTTGTGCATTTACATCACCAGCATGCACAGTGATGTCCAAGTATCTAGTTTGTATCAAATGATCAAAGAAGGTGTCATAGGACGCGTTCTTGACAGCATCTGGACTACCATCTGTTGGGGCATATACGAATAAACAACACTTTTCTGCCTTATATTCAAGGACTTCGACCTAAGTACTTAGCCTGATGGTATATAGGCAACTGTTTAACTGTTTGTCAGAGAGTGCTTGCGTTGAAAGCGTCGTCTTGGTATAAAGAAGTGAAAAACAGAAGCAAAGGCGGAAGAAAATTAAAACGAGTGGTCTAATTTACGGGAACAGTGATAACTGCTGGCACTTCTCGGTCGTTTACACCGCGGAAGGAGATTGGCTTTGGAACTCTACCCGCAGTCTGACCGCGAGGCAACAAGTGATAAGATTTATGAGATCTTAACCTAAACCCTTAACTCAAAGCATAACCGGAGACGATAGGATACAAGGTTTTCTTGAGTTAATCTACCCCATGCAGAGGCTGAGTGAATAGTTACGATCCAGCCTAGTCCGGGGGCATGATGGACGAGGCACTTATATCTGATTCCGGTCACATTTGTGCGAACTCAAAACTACACCAAGCTTCTAGTGAGTACGTGTAAGTGTTTTAATTCTATTGAATAATATGGTGGTAATCGTGCTCAACCGCTGGACGATCGGAGCGCCCTTCGTTTGAGAGTACTTTTTATATCTCCCTTCTTCCATGTGTGCTGGGCAGCAATGTTACATCTACAAAAATACTTCTACGTTTTACCAACAGGTTAGTACATCATTTCCTAATTACCTTCATGTAGTCGGTAGTGCGGCCTCATTAGTTTAACTGTTATACGTCTTGTTTCCTTTTGACCTGTCCTGGTTACATTTGAAGGGCTGGGGACCGCTTCTAACATGGCCCTCCGCATCAGCGCATCATACGAACCTAACCGCCACATCAAGTTAGCAGAAGAGTTTGTGTGTGACATGATGTCTGCCTGATAATCAGACTTCATATCTTGATTGGAAGCCAGATAGATAGAGTTTTGCTACCATGTTGCGCTTTCTGTTGCTCCAACCAGTCGTGGTTTCCTAAACCAAACTGAAGAACGATAACTTTGCTCGTTTCAAATTAAAATGCCTTTCTGACAGTAAACAACGCTCTGCGGACCTGTTTGAGTTGCCAAAACGTGGATCGTCGGCATCGGAATAATCTGACAAACATGTCTTTTCTTTATCCAATATATAACACTTTCTTCTTCTTCTCAATCCTTAAAATATGTGTCCAATATTGACCATGAAATTCGGTGCTGCGCCGCCATATCCGTCTTCTATTCTCTGCCTCGATTCTCATCTATATTGGAAGCTCCCTTCTTCGACATTGCAGTCAGCAGTTTAAACAATGCGGTATCAATTACTGTTGAATATTGCGCACCATCTGATATGCACATAGCCATCCATACTTGCACAGATGGAGGTACACATATTTTGCGGTCAACAAAATATCTATTCTGTTTTGACTGAAGACCAGTAGTTTGGTTGAGATTCATTCTTTGTTATATCCATTATACTTCGTTGACTCACTGCAGCTAAGGAGATGGACATTAGGGAAGAACAGACAGGGTTTCATTCTAGACAAGGATGTATTAGTTAAATGTTGACTGTACGCTAAATTCTGGAGCAATGCTATAGGTACCATCGATCAACAGTTGCCGTATTTTTCGATCATAAAGGTGCATTCGGCCCAATGGATCGATCCACACCTTTAGAGTTACCTAAACGCAAGGGTATACCGACTATACTGTTGGCACTTTACTTCACCCTAGGTTATGGTATACAGCGAACAGTGTGACGAATTCAGCATCAGGAGCAGCGTAAGTCTAAGCTGTCCACTTTTACCATTTTTGTTCAATCTTGTCATACATCAAACAATGGAAGACTATCTGCGGCACCCACAAGATACCTGGTTAAAGACTGATTGATCTTGATTATGCTGACGACAATGTGTTGCTGTTTGATAACTTTCAGAAAGCAACCAATAATAGACGCTACGTCGCACTCCGCCAAATACGCTTTGCAATGTGTTTTAAAGTGCAAAGTGATTCAGAAAGATTGCTGCGATTACGTAAATCTGACGTTAGGTAATGAAGTTGACCGATTTCCATAATTGAGAAGCTACATCAACGGCGGCCTTGGTGCAGGAAATGAATTAAAAGCGCGTATCTCTAAGGCTGGGCTGGTGTTCGCCAATCCGGGAAACCTGTGGCGACAGAGAGGTATCTCTCTGAGTCTTAAGGGTTGCGTATGTTAGGCGACAGGGAGGACTATATTACTTTACAGCGACGAAACTTGGTCGCTGAGAGCAGAAGACGTGAACCATCTTCAGGTATTTGAACACCGATGTTTGCATTCGGTCGCTCGTGTAGGGTGGCACGAACGAGGAGGTTAGGAAGCGGGTATTTGGCAGTGCTTGCTAAGCAACTTATTGTCCTTACATTTGCAGAGGCTTAGGTAGCTGGCCATATATTAAAGATGGCAGCTAGTTGTCTGCTACATCAAGCACTCTTTGACGACGGTGTGGCTGACTGGCGCAAGGTGCGAGCTGGACAGATTATAACCTGGCGTAGACAAATGAAATCGTTCACGAAGGGATGGGCTCCTGTAGACCGGGTTCGCCTCCCGGGCTGGAACCCTCTCTACTCACAGAGTCGGTGGCTTGAGACGTTAGGTGAGATGACGGCTAATCGGGTCCAGTGGCGTGAATGTTGTTGTTTGTCCGAGTTGTTTGTGAAGTGAGTGCACTTAATGACGCGGGGCAGTGAAAGCTATGGGAAAGTTGTTTTGCTGATGACGCTTTAGTTCTATCTACAGCTTGGTTGTTTGTTTGCAAGGTGTAGGCACCTTGGCATTGTATGTTTGAACGTAGACGTAGTTGTTTGAAATGGTTAGGTCTCTTCTCCTTTTCTTCCCGGTCAGGGCTTGTTTTTTTCTTCATGGTTGTGTGACAGTTAAGTGTTAGTGAGAACAACTAGTAATGATAACAATGCCTGCTTCCGTTTCATTCGGATTGTGTGCACTTGCCGTATACGAAACTATGGTCATCACTCAATTTTTTTATGGCCGGAAGCATGCTTGTCCGCCGAGTTCTCTGTACATGTGCTACTCGCAGAAGTGATCTGGAGTTGGAAGTATCCCCTTATTAGACATCATTGAATGTGCACTGATGAATAACTCCAATTGTTCTGGAAATATTTACACGATAGTTTACAATATTCGTCTCAGGAACGCATCATGTATCCTGCATGCATGGAAGTCCACAGACTACAACACTGAAGAATCACATGTTGGAAATCTTAAGAAAAACAGCGGTAGGAAAGCAGATATAATCGATGATGGGCGATGTCAACGTCCCTGTGATCGACCGGATTCAGAGCATAACGAAAGAAAAGGGGGTTTTGGTCACCATTTTCCAAACGCCATGCATTACTCAACGACGTTCCCGTCCCTACGAGCACCTACAAGGTTTGACCATTGGCACCAATCCTTCATTTCTGATCCACTCATTGCGCCCTATGGAGAGTGCAGTGTGCTAGTCAGTCATTTAAGACCGTTGAGCAGAAGTGACTGTTTGAGAATAGTTGTCAGTCAAGGTGACCAGTGGTCCGCTATCACCCAAGGTTGTCTGATTTTTTTAATGATTGATAGGAACAAATTAATGAACTACGGACAAAAGCTACAGCGGAATAATGAAAAGCTCGGGACTGATCTGGTTGTTTCAAACAAATCTTACGGATTATCACGGAACTGCCTGTCTTCTTATCCAGAACCGGATACTAACCGTAGCTGCTGTAGTCTTTCGAATAAGAAATTGGGGCATGAGGAGTATCATCATTTGAGGAGTACTCCATTCGTTCAACGGTTGACTGCTGCCTTTTTACTTAGCATGGTCGAAAAACCTCCCGGATCAGTCCAGAATATGATATAAGTTTAAATACACATATCTTTCACAGTTGTAACCGAAATAACAAACCAATGCCTTACACACTACGCTCTCGCTGGCTTCTCATTGTCAGACGAGTAAGACTCAATACATTGAAAGTGGGTAGGATCCCTTAAGGAAACCCGTATCTTATCTCGCATACCATTCTGTTGAGCTAGAAGCTTTAGACTCTACCAACTAAAGCAGCCTGTTTGCAAAACACAAATGACCGTTGAAGTGACCTCTCACCTAAGCATAGAGAGAATCTACCATATACTAGTGCAGGGTGTAGGCGTCTTGATGTTGTATGTTTGAATGTAAATGTGGCTGTTTTTAGTGACTAGGTCCCCTTCCTTCTCCCTTTTTTTCCTTCTCTCCTATATAGGGTTTGCTTCTTCATGTTTGTGTGACAGTTGAGAATCAGTGTGAACCACTGATGCATTGTTGTCTATGATGATGATGATGATGATGGTGTCGATAATAATAATAACAATAATAATAATAATAATAATAATAATAATAATAATAATAATAATAATAATAATGGTGGAGTGCAAGATCGGTGTACACGTGGGCGGCCCTGGTGCCATAGCGTCTTGGAATGAGGCACAGGTTCCTTAATGTATGGCACTAGGAAAATAGGGACTCACCAGAAACAAACCGTTATTAGCATAATGCTGTAGCAAAAGATCACTTTTGTCTGCTCGGTATTTACCGTAAGAGTGCTGGCCACTTAAGCCACGCTCGCCAGCACCTAGCCTACCTACTTGGGCGTTCAATTAATCACTTAGCGCTATTATATCCGTAGTCCATGTGGTATGCTGAAGATTGGTGAGCTGTGGATAATAGTAATTTTTAACTTCGTCTGGACCGTAAAAACGTGCGCGATAACGACAAGCAAACAACGTTCTCGATGGGCTCCTCTTGATGCTCTAATCGTAGCTTCCAGTCTGTCAGCACAAAAGTGGCGGTTGAAGAGTATGCAGTCAAAGAGCGCTTTCTCTGCATACGTGCGTATGGCGATTGCAGCACCCGCTTGATGGGCGACTTAAGCCGCAGAACCCCTAGACAGGCACACACTGTATGCACATTGTGAGGTAATCGACGAAGATCGCATATACAGTACTATAAAATCCTGAAGTATTTCGGCAAAATAGCGAACATCAATGTTGAGGACCTTCAGTTTTACATGCAAAAGCTACCTGGTGCTCTCTCTGCAAAGGTATCACTATCGTTTTTGACTCGGCGGTCTTCTGATCGTGACTTTCGTCGCGAGAATCAGTTAAGCCAGGCTTCTGATGTCCGTCTGAAAACAAAATCAAGAGGGCGCTAAATAAAGAATCATTTGATAAGCAAGGGAGAATGATGCAGATTACCCCTATGTAAAGAGGAAACGGCTGCCGGCACCTTAGTAAAGGAATTGCGGTAATGGACCGAATTTATTATTGGCAATTAACTCATAGGTTCACAATTGTGGGGACAGGATGTCCAGGGCGGGGAAGGTGACTGACTTGGGAACGTCATCGGAGGATCTTTGATTAAAAAACCTAACCCAGAAGATAGACGAGTAAGGCACAGAGTTCGTCGTCCATTCTAAGACAGTTCGGTGTGCACCCCTTTTACATGAGGTCCTTCCGTCCAGAGTGCATGAGGTAGTAACGGACACGGTTCAACAATTCAAAATAACCAGCAAAGGTGGGTCTGATGTAATCCATCCGCTGGGCAAACAAAGTTGTTGCAACGCCTACTTCTTTGAACGAGGTCCCACTATTCAAGGTACGCCGTGCGCATTTCCTACCCGTTGAAACCAGTGTTCACGACTGTGATTCGTATGCCTTTTCCTGTATTTGCCCACGGTTGGCGAAGAACCAAGGTTCATATATAACATGCGTACGAAGGACTGTCTAGAAGCGCATAGGCTCCCGCTGGAGTATATGTAGTCTTTTTTTGGTGCTGTTTTCAACGTCAGACGATAATTTTGTGGTATGAAACATCCGTAATCTCTTGCAAAATATGAACTTCATAAATGAGAATTATGGTGTAATACGTTCAATATCGGCGAGCCATTTTTCGAATTCAATCATACTCTGTTGAATTTCAGTTCATTCTGTAGATATCTTGATTCTATGTAATGCTTATAACTATATACAAGACTAAAGGGTCCCTTATGACCTATACTGCTAACCCGACCTATACTGCTACTTTGCCGAG
>LUCH01002367.1:31139-42979 GCA_013368495.1 Paragonimus heterotremus
AGAAAGCTGCCTTAGTGGTACTCACTCCGAAGATCCTATTAACTGCTGAACACAAATTTCACAGGCCATTCAGAAAGCAGGTACTGTAGCACGCGGCACAGAGGTATATGGGCTAAGTAAACATTGAATTTCAGAGAAATCTCTGGAGTTGTTAGAAGCCAGCAGGAAGGTTCCTCCTGTTAGTTCACATAACAAGTCTAGGAGAGATATCTGTATGAAGCTGAAACGTAGTCTAAAGGCTGACCGGGAGGTTTGGTTGGTGGAAGAAGTTGAGGAAAGGGAAATCGCCCTTGCCTCCGGGAACACCGGCAAACTCTTTAAGATGATCCGTGCCACTGGTCCCAGGCGATCGTCTGTCAGTGAAGCTATCAGAAAGTTGAAACGTTGGGCGGAACACTGTGAGGGTCAATTTAACTGGCCTCCTGCTTCTACCATGCTGCTGCCACAAACTTTTGATGTAACATCCTGGTCGGTAGATTTAGAACCACCCACTGAGACTAAGGTTCGCAATTGCATCTCGGCTCTCAATCGTAATAGGGCTGCAGGCCCAGACGATATCGTGCTGGCACTTTTCAAAGAGGGTGGAAAGGCGTTAGTAGAGGCCTTAACTCAGCTATTTCCACTTGTGTGATCGAGGGAGACCATCCCTCCGTGCTGGGGTCACTCGACAATAGTTCCCATATTTAAAGAAGGAGCCGCGCCTCGTGAAAACCATAGTGGAATTAGTTTGACCCTAGTCATTTCTAGGGTTCTGGCCTCTGCAGTTCGGGAGTTAAACATCAAAGAAGAACATGCAGAGTTTCGTGTTGGCCAGGGTTGTATAGATCACATTTTTACCCTCCATCAAATTTTGGAGCAGCGTCATGTGTACTGTCGACCATCAATCGCTGTATTCCTCGATTATAAAGGTGCGTTCGATTCGGTGGATCGATCTACACTTTTAGAGTCACTTAAACGCAGAGGTGTACCGATCAAGTATGTGAACATACTGTCGGCGCTTTATTCCCGTACTTCAGCTCAGGTTAAGGTTTACGGTGAGCTATCTGACAGTTTCAGCACCATTAGCGACATACGTCAAGGCTGTCCCCTTTCACCATTTCTGTTCAATTTCGTCATGGTCGAAATAATGGAGGACTGTCTGTGGTACTCGAATAATGCCGGTGTGGACCTCCTACCTGGTAGAAGGTTGACTGGTCTTTTATTATGCTGACGATAAGGTGTTGATGTTTGACAACTTTCAAGCAGCACAAGCAACGCTGAACGCAATTTCGCGTTCTGCTAAGTACTTCGGAGTTCGCTTTGCAGCCTTGAAATGCAAAGTACTTCTGCAAGATTGCTGTGATTACATAGACTTAATGTTAGATAATGAAGTCATGGAAGTTGTTGACCGGTTTGTGTATCTGGGAAGCTGCATCAGTGGCGGAGATGTAGGGAATAAAATAGAGGCGCGTGTTTCTAAGGCCAGGGCGGTGTTTACTAATCTGAGACACATATGGCGACAGAGAGGTATTTCTCTGAAGCTTAAGGGCCGCATATATCAGACAATAGTGAGGGCTGTATTACTTTACGACAGCGCAACTTGGCCGATCAGGGTGGAAGACGTGAACCGTCTTCAGGTGTTTGACCACCGATGTTTGTGTTCAATCGCTCGTATCGGGTGGCACCAACGAGTGAGCGTCGAGGAGGTTAGGAAGGGGATGTTTGGCATTGATTGTCAAACGAGTTCTTTTGTTCAGTCACTACATTTGCACAGACTTCGATGGTTAGGCCATATACTAAGGATGCCAGCTAATCGCTTCCCACACCGAGCACTGTTTATCGACGTTGCGGCCGACTGGCGTAAGGTGCGAGGTGGACAGATGATGACTTGCTGTAGACAAATGAAATCGTTCACGAAGGGGTTGGCTACTCTAGATCGGGTTCATCTCCCGGGCTGGAACCCTCTCTACTCACGGAATCATTGGCTTGAGACGTTGGGTGAGATGGCGGCTAACCGAGCTCAGTGGCATGAGTGTTGTCGTTGTTTGTCCGAGTTGTCTGTGAAGTGAGTGCACTTAATGATGCAGGGCACTGAAAGCCGTAAGGAAGCTGTCTTGCTGATGACGCCTTACTTTCACTTACAGCTCGGTTGTTCGTTCGCAAAGTGTAGGCGCCTTGATGCTGTATGTTTGAATGTAGAAGTAACTATTTTTGGTGACTAGGTCCCCTCCTCTCTCCATGTTTTCTTCTTTTTCCTAAACAGGGTTTGTTTCTTCTTCGTGGTTGTGTGGCAGTTTAGCACCAGCGTGAACCACTGATGTATTACTGTCTATGTTGATGATGGTATCCAGTGTGCTTTGTACTAAAACGGATAGAGTGGGTTAATATTGATAAACTTACTATGGGGGTATAAAGAAGCGCGAATGTACCGTGGATTATGCAACCTTTTATATTCACCTTCTTTCTTTCTTGGGTAATAAACGCTTGGGTACTGCCCGTTATGCGCCAGTCGTTCGCATGTGTAACGTTTATGTTAAAGTAATAGTATTTGGCCTTTATTGCGGTCGAACAAGCACAAAATATGATCGTGTTGATGCGGCAGATGGTATGTAGAATCACCGCCTCATGACAGGGGGCGGTGATATTAACTAAATTGAAGTAACTGGTGAGCAATATATCAGTGGTCACCAGTTTATGAATAGATAGGGTTCAAATAAATTTTCCTTTGGCGCTACTCGCACGAGGTCCGGAGCTA
Source organism: Paragonimus heterotremus (assembly GCA_013368495.1). NCBI lineage: Eukaryota > Metazoa > Platyhelminthes > Trematoda > Plagiorchiida > Troglotrematidae > Paragonimus > Paragonimus heterotremus. The sequence continues at coordinate 33,874 of LUCH01002367.1, forward strand.
AAACAGAGTTGGAACACTTGTTGCGGCATTGAGAACCGTCTTGCTGCGCTTGTTTGCACATGGGCATTTATCTGCCAATATACGCATGGTGTTTGTCCCTCTGTCAGCCGGCTCCTGTCTCGACAAGTTATTAAATAAGTAATCAGGTTCCGCAAACCGGCTTAAGTTGACACTTACTTCTCACGACCGTCGGGGTTGCAGGAAAAAAATAATAACCAGACTCCCACGACATTTGATCCACCGGAGTTTCACTATTGCCAACAGCTGCGGACAATTTTGACGTTATAACTGAGAACTAGTCATTGTGGTACCCTCATCTTCGGATGAACATAAAATCTCTCTCCTTACAATGAAAACATTCGACTGGACGTTTTCCATCGTCAAGTTCGCACTCACATAATAAGTCAAATAGTCATCACAGAGGTTGGTAGATTATCATGGTAGGAGACTGATCAGAACAACAGCTAGTTGTATCAGAGACGGGTGACGAATAACGTATTGGAAGCGTCAAAAAAACCACAATTGCCTGCCTACAAAAAGCACATGCTCCTATTTTGATGACGCTCCTGAGATACAAGCATCTATGGAACGCGACCAAGTATGCCTATCGAGGTAAATGTTTTGTGTCGCCGATCTCCTATCTACCGAATTCACCACCGAAAGTGAGAGTTCTCCCGTCCTTCATGAAAGTGGTCAACTAGCTGGAAAAACGTTCACTTTGGGTTAAACGAGCATATTAAGCTTCTGCATGATTCATCTGTCAGGTACGTTTGCAATGACAACCTCGTTATTTGCATTCATTCGATGCACACCTACTCTGTTCCGCCTGACGTCCCATTTTACCACATCGTGTCACTCTTCGAGTGTTTGTGCCGAATTACCTCAGGTGAGACCATACCACAAGGTAGGAATGCATATCGTACGTCTTCGCAATCTTGTTTTCACCAGGCAAGCCGGTGCTTGATGTTCAGAGCGTCTAACAGTGGCGCACTACTGGGGCACTGAGAACGTACGCGTCGGTGGCAAGTTGGCGTAATGCAATGAATTCCGCATCAGCGTGTAAGTATCGAGAATCTGGAGAAAGTCACTGAGACATTGAAAAACAAACACTTCCTTACTGCACTGAAATTAACACAACGCTGCCCTAAGGATTTCATCCACAGAGAAAATGACATGATCTGGATAGGTGGCTAAGCTTTATCAATAATACTAGTTCATTTCGTAACCATGATTGCACAAAATTACAGCACTAGTACTACGGGAACTATTTGCCCTAGGGTGACCTACATCCGGAATGAATTGATTCAGGATGTCTTAGGCCAAGATGTACTAGCTGATCACCAATCACCGGTGCCAAATTCGAATGAGGATATGTCAGACATCTGTAAACAGTCCACCTAAATCCAAAGAAAGCATTTTCAAACCAATAAGCTCTTTATTTATAGGACAAATCAGTCTGGTGATTCACTGTATATTGCAGTTTGAAAAGAACTTGTCAATAACGCTACAAAAAATAAAGTTAGGCCGAGTCCATAGTATTCGAAAGCCTGTAGTCGTCCTCGTTTCCGTTAGGTTTCGATATCTCCGGTTCACTCATGCCATCAACATGGAAGGCTGTTGAGGTTTTGGAGTGGTTCGAGTTTGTTTTGTTTCTTTTGGAGAAACGCTACAAAAACAAATAAAACATGAGGTTCACTCGGAAATAAATAAGACTAACGCCTGCCCCAACTATGAGAAAAATGCGTATCTCCGCTTGGTTTATTAGTCTCGTCCACTATCATCTAACCGACATCTAACCACTCATATGATACAGCAATCATAAGAATACTTTGTTGTGGATCTCCATGCGGACCGGATTTTTTGACGGATTAGAAACAAATCAAGGTCATTTCTAAGGTGCCGCATCTACAGGTTAGTCAGTCCACATTTATCACGAACACATCCGTTGGATACTGGATCAAATCGAAATACTTGTGTGCTGTGTTTACTAGCACTTTCACACCAACATCCGCCTGATTCAAATGGCTCTATTCTAATAAAACACTTAGTTAGAAACGCGTACCAGAAAAATTGTCTTGTGTTTGTATGCCAGCATGACACATAAAACGAGTTACTTTCAATCAATTAGCGTTAGTTACAGTCAAATGGGTTCGAACAGAACGGTCATCGTTATTTTCCTGTGCACGTTCCTACAGGCTCCCCTAGTCCATCTTTTGCCGAGCAAACGAATACTGTCTATCCACGACGGTGTGGCGTTTAAGACTCACGACTAATCTGTATTGTGACATCTCGTAATCGTTACTTGCGTAGGTTCGATCACAAAAGTGCTTATTATCAACAGCTTTCAGAAGCAACCCATTTTAAGTTACGCATTCTACACACATCAATCGAATAATTGTTTATCGTGAACATCACGCGACCCGGGCGGCATTCAAAGAGTGGGTTGTAAGCGTTGCGCATGTTCAACTGACTTGACACGTGAGATTTGGGAAAACGTCAGGTGATTTATGGGAGACACTGACTAAAAGTAGTACAACCCGGTTTTCCCTCGCTGCGTTCGCATGATCAATATCCTAATGCACTATTGCGCGCCGATACCTATAGCGCATGCACCAGAAAATTGAAGCCCCCACACACTTCGGGTGGTCGGCGTGTGCGTCTCACGCATTGGGACTCTTTTTTATAGTTTCAACTAGATTTGATGGTTAGAATCCACGCTACCATCCCTGATTAATCTACGCCACTAATAGCATTCACGCATCAAGGACAGTGGAAACAAATGTTAAGCGGTGTGTCATTTTTATCCTGTATTGATTTTTACAATCATGACTAGAAAAGTGAGTTGCGAGCATCTGGTCAACTATCTTGACCTGTAGACTGAATAGTGCTTCATACGAATCTAACTGTTCAACTTCTTTTGAGTCAACCGGATCGTAATCGACACGAACTTTACCTATACGGAGACTAGTGAGAAATGGGTTCTTAAGCAAAACTAATCTGAAAATTTTCAGATCCCTAAACTCAGATTAGTATAATGGTTATTCCACCATAGTTCGATGTCTGAACGGTATCCCTCTGAATCAATATTTTACGGTGAGGTAAACCTCTGGTACCACTAATTTAGGCGTTGTGTCTACTGCAAACGATGTTTACAAACGTGATTCGTAAACTTGACTTCGCTAAAAACGATCACTACATAACATTGGCAGATGAACTGTTGATATATTGAGCAGGACTGCTCCGGTCTGTCAGCATGTTTAGATTCTCGCTGATGAACAGGAATCACGGTCACTAACAGTGATGTTACGTAAAAAATGACAAGGTTATGGATCTTACTGAATCCATCAGTTTATGACCTGGCTTCAACCATCGTCTTAGTGTATGTAAATATGCAAAGAGAACAGCAATGAGCAAACCACCGTTGGTAATTTTTTTATGAGACCAATACGTTCAATAAATTGCAATCCACAATGGAGTGCGGGAAGACGTGAACTAAAAATCACTGATCAACTTCATATGGTCACAAAAGCTTATAAGCTGATTACTCAGGCTACGGATTAGCAACATTGGTTCAAAGTCGAAACACCACGAAACCGAGCTCCGAAGTGTGCGTAGTAATTGAATTTGGTGACGTTAGCTTTGACCAAAGTGTTTATGGGGCTAGCACAAATTGTTTTGGCAATCTAGGAATCAGAACCATGTTTCTTTTTTTTGTGGCCACTGGACGTTAATCAACAATTACCTGCCCCAAGTCTTCATCTATCAGTATTGATTTAAATTTGACATATACACTTGCATTGATCTGACAAGATTATTTAAAGACGGTTGTTTGTCACTTTGCCCAACGATTCAGCAGGAATTGAAATGTTATGAGTATGAGGACAGTTACACCTATTTGATAAATATGAAAAGAGTCACAGTTTGCAAGTACATTTTTTTAGAGAGAATCCCTGCTTACACACGCCTCCTCGTTGACTGAATGCTACCGGTAGTTAAGTTCAATCTTGGATAAAGACAGTACTGGAAATGGGTTGGACAGCATACGATCTCTGGTAACAAACAAACACCTCCTCGAGACTTAATAATAGCGATGATGAGAACAATTATCACCACGACTGTGAGACATGACCACTTCAGAAGGAATGAGTAAACGATCTTTAGGCGTTCGACTGTTGATGTCTGTTCAATCGCGCATCAGACGCTTCCAAAAACAGGTTAACGTTGGGATTAGGGAACGGATATCTAACGAGGATCGAGTAGATTAATTAGCTCGGTGTACAGGGATTTCAGTTAATCACCCGATACGCCAGACACCTGGTCGATGCCGCACACGAATGGCTTGGAACGTTAAGTGGTCGAGCGGGGAAAGGAAAACAGTAATTAACTGGTTATCCTCTAGATCGTGAATCGAATCCGGAACTATAGGCCCATGGTTCACTTAAATGCTGTTCGGAAAGATGATGGGTAATGGAGATCGATGACAAGAATAATTTCGCCGTTTGACTGGGTTGTCTGCGGTAACCAAATAATGAAAGTCTTATTTGTGCACTTGCCCATAATCGTTTGAGTTTAAACAAAGGCTCTTATGTACTAACTCCCAACTACCTACTTGTTATCTCTAAGCGATTACAACCCATCGTTATTCTCTTAAAGGTGGTGCAGAAATTAAGTACCTTTATCAACTATTTACGCATCGCCGTCGATGGTGAACAACCGAACAGTTGCAAGACCTCGGGTGTGGTTTCAGAGTTATCTGCCACTCGAAAGAAAACGTCAGAAATCGCGGGAAACGGAATTAGTTAGACAAATGGTAAATTATCATGCTCTATAAAATGACCAGTTTTAAACGGTGAAATAATAAGTCCCGATCCACTGCACAACTCATCTTGTTCTGAATAATAGCGCAACTTACAAACCATCCGTGACATACAGCTGTTTTCTCACCGTGAATGTTTCAACGGTTGCCGGTAGCCTGCACGAACACAGATCAGCTGATCTCGATTGTGATCGGTTTGTTACAATACCTCTCCATTGATCGGTTGTCAGTCGATGGTGTGTCTGGGTATTATCCATTCGATGTGTCTAACTTAAAACGTCGTTTATCGTATTCAACAAACAAATTCTAATATAGCGTTCCTATTGTGCCATCGAAGCGGATTTTCATGTTGGTTTCGCAAGTCACATACAACAACGACATCGAAAAAAGCCGCCGCACGTCGTATTGTCGTGCCACCACTTAACTGCCCTGGTGCTGTTTTCCAGTAGTTTAATTTCGTAAACGACTACATTAAACATAACCGTCGTACCTGTGATTGGGAATATGGTAACTCGAAATAAAACCCCGCAGATTTTAGTAAACGATAGTCTAGGACAACAATCATACAGGACATGATGGTGATCACATTTAATATGTTGACAATCATAGCAACTCCAGTTCCCGTGACAGAGGTACGAACAGTTGTCACCTGACAAGACCGGATGCACCTCAGAACCGATGGTATTAAGAACAGATATCAGCCGATCAGATTGATACTTCGAGCTTGTGTCATGTGATCGAACACGGGATGTGTGACATTTCGTGGATATTAGTCGTTGCTCACAAGATGAGGAACCCAGCAAAAAGTCAAACGAACCTACGTATCGGTTATTATCACACACTATCAGGTCACGAGCTGATCAACAGTAGCAACCTTGTCATAACATTGCCGTTCATCTTTGTTAGATTAACCGAAATACTGATACCGGGACAAAGTGTGTTCAGGTGTATAGTTACACGTTGGAGTCATTCTCAACGAAATAGAATACACAAAACTGTCGGCATGATCATGCTGTGGCAAGCGAGAAAAGTGTGCGTGTCGTACATCCCATAATTAGAAGGCTGAACTGTCTGTCTAAAAAAAAATGAGGTCATGGTCGTAGAACGTTTGTACCGCAGATGACTTCAATGTAAGCTAGAAGTAGATTGTTGAATGGAAAATAGTCGATTAGGTAAACTGTACGTGTGAAGAATGACAAACAAAACAACTTACTATACCAACAGCAGTGGGAATCCAGACCAAAAGCGACAGCGTTATTACCAATACGACCAAGTTGTTACGCAGGAAGTTTTCTACAATAAAGCGGGGGGAGATGACTGACATTAATGCAACGAAAACCCATTGAGTCGTCAATTACCTAGTTTGAGATAACGCAAGATTAGTTTCAACGATTATTAAACTGGCGATTGTGGATTTTAGCTCGGCTTATTCTGTCCATCGTACACATATACGTCGAGCCGTACTGCTTAGAATGCAGTGGATTCTTGTGGATGAAAACAGCAATAAGGAAAAGCAAGGCGAAAATGTACGAGACAAGGTCAATAAATACTTCATTACAGATGAGTAGTAGGGGATTTTGATTTTCATATAGATTGAACATCACCCACAATTGATCGCAGCTGTCGCATTCCCATAGACTTTCCAGTCGGCCCCTTTCGAAAAGAAGCACTAGACTCGAGTATCGCTCTCATTAGAGCCCGTCAGTAGTGCATATCATCGCCACTGCCGGGACTTGAACCACGGACATGCTGTTCATGAGGCAACCGTGTTTACCACTACGCCACTGACCTCACATTAGGCACGACCGAATTATCATATGACGAGCTCTAATCAGAGCGAAACTCGAGTCTAGTGCTTCTTTTCGAAAGGGGCCGACTGGAAAGTCTATGGGAATGCGACAGCTGCGATCAATTGTGGGTGATGTTCAATCTATATGAAATATTTCATTGATGACGAAATCGTCATGTCTGAGAATCCTTCTAACAAACAATACAAATGGGCGTGTTTTTCTCAACTTGACAGACGACGACTTCCCACCTTACTCAACACAAAGGTTAACATCTTCATTGCTCGTGATTTCGCGTAACCGTCTAATCGAACTGATAAGTTTCCCAACTGAATCTATCAGCTAGAGCTGACGACTGAAGCGGACATGTGCATGTTTAGTGACTTGTACTTGCTACTAGCCCTAGCATGTCAACTTTCAACAGTAGCACGTCAAATGATTCAACATGAACTGATTAAGGGTATGGAGTAGAAATAGAAGAGTTTTCTTCTTGAGACTCGATATAAACCCAACAGATATCTCAATCTGGCGAACTTCCTTCTCGTCTCCAAGATCCGGTCTGCTATTTTCAGTAAACAGAAGTGAAGCTATCAACAATAGCAAATGGAACGTAGGCAAGAGTTGCTGCAAATATCTGCAAAACGTTAGTGAAGAACTTCGACTTTAAGAAAGATGAACATGTTATGCTGGTTTGACTAGGTGCAAGATGATATAGGATGCGCTTTTATTCCATTGAAACAATGTCATTAATTGTCATCAGTGTTAAAAAAAAACTACCGTGTCAACAAGAAAAAATGATACACCTTCGAACGCTGGATAAGAAATCGAGTGGTAAGGGCGGTACCTTACTGAATGTCGCTTGGGAATGATATTCGAGAGAAAAAAACATCTCATTCTACTCATCCTCAGCGTCACTTTCAGCCTTGTTCTACACCAGCGGGTACTGCGAATTGAGCTGCTGTTGTTCCAACAACAGTTCACAACGAGACAGATTAATAACTAAGTAGAAAAGGTGGGAGGAAGAACAAAAATGAAAAAGTAATGGAGCTTCATGAAAGAAAAGAGTCAACTCATCGGATACGGGCTTGTCATTGACTGAGCGTTACTGTTATAACTGAGGGTATGCAATCAGCTGTGTGAATAGCATTGAACTCCTTAACAGGGAAGACAGCATCTAGCAATCTTGTTCAGAAGGGTGGTTAAGGCTTACATAGCTAATGATCACCTCATCATCTGATAAATGCATTAATTTGGACAATCTTCCAAAGATCTGAATGACGTGCACGCGAGTTAATCGATAGGTGAGCGCGTCTTCTTGAACTAAGTTTTAGAAAAAGATGATCGATTCTGAATCGACAAGTTCGCCAGCAACTTAGACCTTTGGAGAAGAGTAAACAGCTACGGATACAACAATTTGTGTACAAGCGTGTTACCGTGCAAACCTTCCAAAAAAAGTTTTCACGTTGAGAAGACTCACGGAGTGTGTGCAATTATTTTAAAGACGGCCAGTTAAGGTAAAACCCAGAATGCTGCTTTCAGTGGCCCATCAAATTTAGGTTTCCCTACAGCTGAACGTCGAAAGCTTATAAGCACCTAACAAACAGATAAGCTGTCACCCGAGTTACCCTGTCCCTTGAGCCAGTTCGTACCACCAAACCTCGAGTTCTTCACGAAAATGTTCCTAACATCAACAGATACTCAAACTTGTCAGTATGACTCAAATTCTGAACAAGGGAAAATCATCTGCATGAAGATCTGGACTCTGTTAGTTGGTCTGATTTCTTGTGATATTGCATCATATGATGAAAATGTAGATACTAAATTCGCTTATTTCTTAAACCGGGTAGGAAATAAGAGATACATCTCAAATGTAAGTCAACACGGTCGTCTCAATGATTCAGGCGTTATAACAAGTTGGTCAACCAACCACCAACAATGCTAACAGAGGACACAACGAGACTGCACCTTGACGCGGTGTGACGGCTTGCGCATCTCGATGACCTATTGGGCTAAACTGGATGATGTGGCCACCACACAGATAGAGTCACTCATGCCAGACAAGCCAATAGGTAAAGGTCTGACAAACCAATCTCCTGGTCCTCCAGATTGAGGGTTCGAAGATGGTTGGCAGCTTTTCCCGGAAAACGTACCGGTTCTGGTACACTGCCACCCACCCGCTTCTTTTGCAGTATAGGCTTTTTAGCCAAAGGCTTTGGTTGAGAACCCTAATCGTTCTCCTGTCTGGGTCTGGGTGCCGTCGCAGAATCTCAGCCCACACACAACCATGAATAGTCATAACACTAGTAACTCCATACTGCATCGGCCGTCTCGCAGTATAAACTGGGTCGCCCTATCTGCTGTATACAGCAGGGTGGATAGGCGAAAACATGCTACTGCTGACCCCTTTCCCACTGTTCTATCCAATTTAGTTCTCAGGCCCCTCCTGACCTCCATTTCTGATCCTTGTTCTACAGGTCCCACAACAGATGTAGCTAACCGTGGT
>LUCH01002367.1:45534-79179 GCA_013368495.1 Paragonimus heterotremus
TAAATACTTCGGAATGCGTTTTGCAGCCTCAAAATGCAAACTGCTTCTGCAACATTGTTTTGATTACATAGATTTAATGTTAGGTAATGAAGTCATGGAGGTTGTTGACCGGTTTTTATATCTGGAAAGCTGCATCAGTGGCGGCGGCGGAGGTGTGGGGAATGAAATAGAGACGCGTATTTCCAAGGCTAGAGCTGTGTTCGCTCATCTTAGACACCTATGGCGACAGAAAGGTATCTTTCTGAAACTTAACGAACGCGTATATTAATCAACAATGAGCGCTGTATTACTTTACGGCAGCGTAGGCAGTCGATGGCTTAAGACGTTAGGTGAGATGGTGGCTAGCCGTGCTCAGTGGCGTGAATGTTGTCTTTGTTTGGCCGAGTTGTCTGTGAAGTGAGTGCACTTAATGATGCAGGGCACTGAAAGCCGTAAGGAAGCTGTCTTGCTGATGACGCCTTACTTTCACTTACAGCTCGGTTGTTTGTTTGCAAGATCCAGTGTGCACGGCAAATAGGTAATGTTCACTTCATTCCAGAAACCACTTGATTCTATTGTTGACTGGGCAATCCACACATTGGCACAGACTGCTGGTGAACAGTCCTTTATATTCAATATGCGGTGCCAATGTGTCCATCTGGTCGAAGATGTCGTCAACTTGACCATTTCTGAAAGTATCGTGGTTTGTGGACACCCTAGGTTACGTGCACTCAGTGAGGACCAGTTCAAGTTTACATCTTCGTCTACGACCTCCAATTGCCCACAAATGCTCACATACACAAACGACTACTGAACAAGATTCTGAGAAAGCACCGAAGTAGGTCACGGCACAGTGACAAAATCCTATCAAACTAGAACGAGGACGCTACAGCTCATCATTCTGACTTCATCCCCAAGCTCATATAATGCTGTTAAAGCAGCAAATATGCAGCTGGTCACACATCCATCTTAGTCGAGAAGACTCCCATTACCACGCTGGCTTTGAAGCGCTGAGCATTTTGCCAATCTTTCCCGTTCAAAAAGCGCCTTTGTAGGCTATACAACAGAGTCGATCACAATGAAGAATTCTGCTCATTCAAGTTGGTGTCGAAAAGTCAACTTTTGACCACATGAACAAACTGAACATTAGACGTCCAATCAGTCGATCGATTCCACAATCTGCAATCTACCATCAAACTTGAAGTAGATTCTCACAGAGAACCGACTCCCTCTGTAGTGGGACTCCGCATTCACATCTTTACTTCTTAAAAAAACTAGGAAGCTCACTTGGAATACCACCAGTACGGTCGACTGCATGCGTAGCCGAAAGCACTTGAAATGGTAGCCTCCGGCTATAAAGACGACTGTCATGTACCATTAAGGACGATATGTAACCGCTTTTATAGGGTCACAATTAGTTTGAAAAACTTAGCCGTGTTAATTAGCTTGTCACAGAAATCTGCTCATGTACCATCAGCTTCATTCAAGATGAATTTGTACTGGACATCAGAAACAGCATTGTCAGCACCTGCCTAAGCTTCAATCTCTACCACTTCCAACGACCGCAACTATCAGATAAACAGTGTGCGACCGTCAAGATGATGAACTGTATGATAGTGATAAACAGTTCAACTGCTACAGAAGAATCAGCTATATCGAAAGTGCCATTATATCCCAAAAGCTAAGGCCTCAAGGAGACCCAAATGTTGGACAAAGGACAATCAGCAGTAACTTTTTAGTCTGAGTCAACCCTGATAGCCACGGACTCAAGCAATCAAGCAACGGGCGAAACCAAACCGAAGTAAGTTGTCTATTTTGAATTCTGGATCCGTCGCTTGTCAGTTTGAATCGCTCGTCCAATAAACCTGAAATTGCTTGTGACATGCCGTCGTCTAATAAACATGTGGTTGCCCAGTCGAGAACGACAGGAGCTTCCCAAGCTCAGATTGACTCAGTCGTCTCAGCGAACCACACGTTACAAAACAATACATTAAAAATCTTAGGTAGTTAACGCCCAATGCCTTTTCGTATGTAGTCTTGGTGTCGGTCAAGATAATTAATCAAACACTCATTGAAAGGACAGGGTTTGCTGATATGCTGGGTTTATCTACCAGAGGTCGGAAAGCATACGTCGCTATTCCAATCAAACGTTGTAAGGTCATGGTGTTTGAATTATAATAGGTTGTTTTTATGATTGGCACAACTCTACATGTCGAGTCACGATGGAACTATCGTTCATGGAAACTTAGTCACTCCAGTCCACCTAAAACAATAATGATGTTTAAGGTAAGAACCTTCTCCGAGTTTGAAATATGCGGGCATGATCAAATTTACAACAAGTGCTTTATTGAGAGATCGTGTACAGCCCTTTCATCGACAATCAACACTAGTGCGAGAAAGTTGAGAGAATCGCCGATTTGAAGGAGGATCAAATACCCACAGTACTTCCTGTCTCTTCAAAGGCAAAGGCAACTGTTTATGATTCAGTATAAGTTGGTGAAATGCTACATAAATAATCAACCTTGATTCACAAACTGCCTGTATTAAAAAGCAGTACCGTCAGTTGAACATACACAAACTGGTCAGCTCGTAGATTGAATTGTCTCAATTAACTGTTCGGAAGACGAACTTATCATGTACAGTCGCATGTATGCTAACCCCATGTTATTGTCCCAGCACTGTGCTACGAAGCTGATGCACATCGGCGAGGGAAGGCAGGATTGCATGTTTCGAAATGGCTGATGTGATGTTATGATCTAACGGACCTATCTGCTGGGCCAATAGCACTACGAGCACCATCTATGACCAAGGTGAATCCGATCAGTAGTTTCAACTTGCATATTATTGGGCAATATGAACACAAGCTCAGTCACCTAGGGCTGATCACGTGCGTAGACTCGGAACTGAGACAGCGCATGTATAAGAGGTCACCATTCACCAAACGATCGGATCAAACCGTATATATTTTCGTCGCATACATAGGGGTCGCATTGTGGAATTTTAAAAAACCGCGCCACATGAACGGTTTGTATATGCCAGTACGTTATGACACGTTGTAAGTTTTCATTTTTTTAAAGAAAAAACCATGCGATTCGTCATCTGCGATAAACTGTCAGGTAGGTAATTCGACAACCCGAAGGTCACCATCGAAAATACAGGTAGGTAAGATGAACTACATCGCCACCACGTGATATCACAAGGTTTCAGTGATCAGCTCACTTGGACCATGGATGCACATGCATACATGTGGACAAAAGGAATGGTCAAGATGAGTGAAAAATCGGTCAGTTGGCCAGGATCTAACAGACAAAAGGTGAGGCTCTCGCAGTTAATTCGATGCACTTTTACGTTTGCGCAGCCGCTTCCATGTATCGACCGCGTGGACATCTCTTGTTAAATTGTATTCATTCATCGATTTTCATATGAAACTGCCGTACTTGTCATCACTCTGTCTAACTATACATCATACCTCAAGCACCTTACACAGACGGGATAAAAAGTAACAACGTACGCAGTATGAAATTTCAATGAAAAGATCACTGGTGTCACTGCAATATGAAATAAACTCCGATAAATCGGTATGGTTTATCAGAGGTAGTATTGTTTTCAAATACCTGATCATTTTGTGCGGCCGATATTGACAGTAAATATTTCTGTGGCAAGCGCTTTCAGGTCAAATCAAAGAAGAGATGATCCATGAATACCAACCGGTTTATTTCAGTTGACCAGGTAGTAGTGTGTGAACTGACGGAATCGTCACATTCCGAATTCTAGAAGTATTCACACGATCATCGGATAACTAATTCTTGAACCTCTACAGGCCTGGAGATGAAACGATGATGAAATCGCCAATCCGTCGATCACACTGCAAACCGTGATCAAATTATGGTCTTTGATGGTCAGTGTGCTAACCTCGATGTAACTGAAAGAATGGTAGGATGAAGGGCATTCGTGGAGGCTAAATTATCGATCGGTACCGTGAAGTAAGCAATAATAATAGCAAACTGCTTCATCTATTCTGAATGAGCAGGTATTCGGCAGGTGCTCATGCAAAAGCAAAGCGAGCTGTGGATGGAGGCCATGTTTTCTTCATGTCAAATCCGAGATAACTAACATATGTTGTGCCTCTGTTCACTTTTTACACAACAGTATACAAGTTTTCCAGTTTAACAAGCCCGGATACACGCTTTGGCATATCCTCGTGTCAGTTTCAGATGTAGCAGTCTTCATGACATTGTTCTATATCAACAAACTCGTTTAAACCAGGTGGATCACACTAGCGCGCCGGATTATAATGGCTTACTCAGCAATGAGTGACAAACGGATGTTCATCAGATCAAAAATTGAAAGTCTATTCACCCCCCAGAATCTGAGGAAATGTATCACTACAAACGGCCGGACGAAGGTCTAAACGTAATCGAGTTCGAAGCAGAAAACGAAGAGATAAATGTAACTACTTGCCCTCCTACTGGACGAGAGCTCAGCCTAAGTCGCCTACCTCTGTACTTAACAGTAGAAACCCAGATATGACAAACGCTACGGCTACCACCATTGAATTGCTGTATCCGAATGGTGATGCATGACCATTTTCTTCCAGGTAGCATGTTCCACTTATGTGATCTTGTCCGCATGATTTACAGCAAAGTGAATAGTTCTTACCAGGTCCGTCGGGATGATCGAACACTAACCTCACAAACACACAGTTGCACAAAATGTATAAGACGGTTAACATCAACTAAAGTACTCGAATCAGACATGAAAGAGGGCACGCTTCACAAAGAGTCACACTTTTGCGCACAATACGGATCGGGCGACGTGATATTTATGTACCATTAAATGAGCTATCCCAATGCGCTCACCGAAATCGAGGGAACGGCCAAGAAAATGACGGTCATGTCAGGGCTGCAATCGCGTGAATCTGCTGACTTGTTTTTGACCAAATCCGGAATAGTTACGGTGAACAGTATGAGAAGATATCACACATTGAAACGATAATATCAATCGAAGGGAAGATATTCCGAGCTTCCAAAATAAAGAAGTAATCTAAAAGACGTGTTTGTTTTAGAGAATGGTATAGTTGAATCTATGACAGCGCGAATACCACTGATCCGCATTTGATCAAATTTGGAAGTCACAGCAAATGCTGTTCAAGGAAAAAAACACTAACATCAGAAGGATAGAATCAATAAGAAATGTTTTATGGGCCTTCCAGATGAAGATTTGTTAAAAAGGCGCCTTGATTGTTAAAGTGGCATGAAGATTGTAGTCAGGTAATCTAAAGACATGTCCACCACGCGCTTCATGACAGCCATGTGTTTCACTCTCAAGCTCTCATCCACCTCATGAGGCCGTTCGCCGATGTCCACTTTGCGCGGCCTAAACCGTGCAAAGTAACGCATGTTCGAACGTGTTGCTTGATCAACTGATCAATAGGAGTACAGAGCCACGTATTGGAACACAATCCAGCTACTCACGTGGCCTGTTAATTCGATGCAGAAACGATGGTGATCGCGCATAGACAACTCACGTCTGTAAGTCCTAAATGTGGACGAAATGCACGCAGACAACACATTCAAACACGCATAACCAAGCCATTGACAACACACCAACATGAAAATCACTTGGAACTGAGACAAGCAAACCAGGAATCACACATCTGACGACGCTTTGCAAGTGCAGGTTACGACGGCGAACTGGGGAACGCAGTGATCGAATAGACTAAGGGGAAATAGGTGTACTTGATCTCTTCCTGCAAAGCACCTAAACATGTATTGAACATCACTCACAGTTGATCGCAACTGCTACAGTTCCATAGACTTTCCTGATAGCCCCTTTCGAAAAACAGCATCGCACTGGCGCAGTAGTGCATATTCTGACCATAACCAGGATTAAAACACCAACCACGCTTTTATGAGGCAAATGTGTTGACCACTGCGTCATTGACTTCACATAAGGCACGATTGAACCATCATATGTGAACGCTCAACTTTTGATTAATGCTCAGATAGCCCGATCGTCTCGGAAGGAAGCACAGTACCTGTCCTGTTAATTCCAATCGATGACCTTATGACAAGGACTTCGTTCCAAGTTGAAATCACGAAAATAAAACTTGTTATGCTTCTTTTCCACAAGTAGCTGACTAGAAAGTTTCGGAAATGCGATAGCTGCTATCAACTGGGAGTGGTCAATTTATCAACCAAATTCCCAACTACTTGTCGGCATTTAACAGACATCGATCTCGACATCCATTGTGCCCCTTGAACACCAATAAGGTAGTCTATCTGAAAACAAATACGAGGACGAGTTGCAGACGGATAAACACACTGAAGGAGCGACAACGTTACTACGTTTTCCATTCCCGCTTTCTTTGACGAGATTACAGACAAAGTCCAACACGACTGAAAGGACGCATACAATCCGATCAATACTGCAAAATTTTGCATCTAGCAGGTTCGGAAGTCGTAACTGTCTAAGGTGTATTAATCCACCTGCAAAACAGCATAGGTTAAAGCCAACGTCGTCTGCATGCAGAAAGCGATTCTCAAGAAGGAATCTATATCTACGAAATGACCAAATTAAGCATAATGAACTGGTGCAAATATTGAAAACGGAAGCATTAAACTGTAGTTATAACAAGTCGAAGATCTCCACTGACAACCCGAGTTACCTAGCAAACGGTTGACCTACAAGGAGATTGCAATGAAAGCGAATGTTCCTTTCAAATAACCTCGCTGTAAGGTGGTACTTAGACTCGAATTTCATCCGCTGATTACATCTCATTTGCCCTCGTGCTGGCGAGACGAGGGTACACCGTCTACCAATTCATCGTACCCAATATTAGTCGTTCAACTTGAACGTTTTATCGCGAACACTTTTGGCTAGATTGCTGTTTGTTTACTAACAGTCCGGTTTTCTGATCACTAGATGTTGGGAACTTGCTAGTTCCGGAAATGAAATAAAAAGGATAGCATTTATAGCAGTAATAAGCCTCATTTTTATTGGGTCTTTACGGATTGTCTTGAGGTAATCCCGAAGTTTTGACTTTTCCACTAGTTGACTCAGCACTGTTTGCAACATGTTTGTTTCAACATGAGACACACTTAACTAACTTGTGATATCTGGGTGCAAGTTATAACAAATCTGATGTTGCACTTGAAAACTATCCACACTGGTTAATACAATGACACACCGGTTGATAGAATGGCCCACAGTGGTACACTGTAGCATTCTGCCAATCACTGGTTGACTTGATGCCGAGGTGCCCGTCCAATTCAATCCCTGTGCACAAATTACCAGTCGAAACAGAACTCATTAGGTTCACGGGGGTCGATACTTTGACTTGACTGACCACCGGGTCATCAATTATATCTCCCTCTTCAACCGTCGAGCTCCCTGAACAATGCCTACAAAAAGGTGTGACTGTACGCGAAAATGAACTGATACGGTTATACTCAGCGACTGGCATAGACGACCTTCACGTGACACGTTTGACTACGTATACGGTTGATTACGAACGTAAATAGTACTGTATTTTGCACTTCAGAGTATAATCAATTTCTGATAGTATACTCAACGATGAAGTCGAGACGTCATCGACGTGACAAAAAGCGCCTGCATGAATTGTGACAAATCATGAGTTTGCGACATTCTACGTAACGTCGTGCATCGGCTGCATGCTCAATTAATAAAGCGGACTCGTAGGTACTCAGTAAAACCAGGCTACTCATGAGCATAGCGAAATTAGACGCATTTCGTCATAACAACTATTTTTACTGTTGCGAAGCGTGTTTTTTAATTAAAATGTGGACATGCAACATGTGCATACTTTTCCTGTTGCGTAACTCCTCGGAAAAGTTACCTAATCATACGAATGTACGAACATTTTGATTCCCGCCTCGTATGGTACATCAAGTGCACTAATCGTTTGATCGACTAGGTTCTTTGGTCAATTCCACTTGTTTGCTGGAACGGTAGCTTCCTAATCGACCGATCGATTTACAAAGTGCATTGCTTGGAATGGTCAGATCACTTTTTGTATACCTCTTCGAGTGTGATTCAGGCGGACCTAATGGGGTTGTGGAAACTGCAAGATATCCATGTAGGGACAAGATTCTGAACTGTGAAGATCTTGAGATCTCTGTGACATACGCCCTTCACATCGCAATACTGAGGGATGAAATAATTACATTTCGACCGTTTCATCTGCGACGCCACACAACCCTTAACTGACAGTTCAACATGTGAAGGTGCCAGAAATGATTGATCAAGGCCCAAATTGTGATCTGTCTATGCGGAAGTGTTTGCCGTATTCGTCATGTTTGCCTGTTGTTTTCTCACTCCCGAAGTAGATTTATGGGCAAACAAAATAGTTTGTTTTTGTTCTGTATACACTGGTGAAGCCAGTGTCTGTAAATGCGCTTTTTATACTAACAATAAGTTTCGTATATAATTGTATATGAAAAAAAGAGGTCCGTTTCCTCTATAATGTTACTGTTGATACTGTTATGCTAGTTGTAATAGTTTGTTGAAGACAAGGCTCAATACACATTTCCTATGACCAGGTCATCCACCTTTTGATGTCCCGTCAGACACAAGGTTTAACCCCGCGTTCGTCAGCTGATCTTGAGTTATTTAAAACCACACCTGTTAACTGCTGTCAGTTATACTATAAGCGTAGATCGAGACAGAGAGGGCCATTAACTAAGGAGCACATAGATTCATTGAAGATGCTTCAACAGAATCCAGATGTCCTCCTCAGCAGACCAGATAAAGGAGCTGGAATTGTCATCCTGAATAGGAGCGATTACATCGAGAAATTGGATGATATTCTTGCAGACCAGACCAAGATTCGTAGAGTTTCCAACGAAAGGGACAAAACTGAGTATGCCGAACAACAGATCACCAAGGGCATTAAGTCCTTAAAGGACTAAAAGCTGATAACTCCAGAGACTTATCAGCAACTACGACCACAGGGTTCTACAATACACCGTCTCCATGGGCTACCAAAAGTCCACAAACTTGATGTACTGGTTCGCCCAATACTTGATATGATTGATTCGCCTTACGGCGTAGTGACTAGTGAAACTGTTTGAAGCCGTCCGAAAAGCGATTACCCCGCTCAGTCTACGTGATACGTTTGAATTTGTCGAATGCATACAGAAGGTTAACATGAATTCACAGAAATCATGCTCATCAGACGTAGTGTTTTTATTCACAAAAGTACCGTTGCTAGAAACCGTCAATTTTATTTGTGACCACATGTTTAGGCCTAATCTATGCATATCTACTCATTCACTTGTGGAGCAGGTTATATTGGTCGAACGTCAAGACAACCCTCGAAATGAATCCGAAAACACCATCCACGGTGGCTGGGGCACGGGGAATCACGATCGGTCAGCAATGCTATCCTCGTTCCTCTGGTTGAAAGCAGGCACCAGGTGAAAACTGATCAAGCCTTCAAAGCAGCAGATCGCGTACCAGGCAACTCATCAAAAGCGGTCCGAGTCAAAACACTTTGTACTATCGAGTCTATTGGAATCAGGCTGCTTGACTCGACATTATGTCACCAAAAACGGTTTGTTCTGGCTCTGCACCTACCATAGCCACAAATCCATCGGATCGATAGCCAACCTGCGCGGTCAAACCAATGGACAAGCGTGATGTAACCGACCAATCAAGCCATCGCCAATTGACTGACCAGTGACTTAGTTTCTCTGTAATAAGTCTGATCGATATCTCGATCTAACTCTATTAACTCCTTATATAATTGTACATGTCTGAAGATGAATTATCGAAAACATATGTTCGCCTATATGTTTTTATTCTCATTATCGTAATGTGTATATTTGAAACGATGAAATTTTAAATGTATCTCAGTGATCTACTGATTGGTCGCTCTTCATTAATGCTTTTACCAAATCGTCTTGACTGCATTGGTATTCCGGATGCGCATAAACCACAGTATAGATGAAAATTTTATAATGACCCCATTATGTCTGGTGTGGATTTTAGCCCGCATGTAATCTCAACTACGAGAAACGCCTGTCAGTATTTACAACGGTAACAACGACAACTGAGTGATGTGTTGTCTATGCTACATTGTTTTATATACACACATCCCGACAAGTACCTTCAAGTCCCACACGATGTACATGAATTGCATGTGGATTTCGAAGTTACCTGGACTAGAATTAATTAAGGCTATTGAGCGAGACACATTACGTGCGATCTTGTGAGTGTGCGTGCGCAAGCTTGAGGTTCACAATTCCGTCCGACCACTGGTGTTTGCGTTCCGTTTGACCTGACGGCTTACGTCAACAAATATTCACGTTAATCAACCGCTAACTTTCATATACTCCGTCGTCGCAGTACTAACACAAACATATTGGAGTGGCTATATTAATCAGGTAGTCAGTCCGAATAAGAACTGGTTGCCCTCAAAAACACACAAAATACACACCACGAACGCATGCCCAACGGAATGCATGAAGTGTCACGTTGTCTTCGGACTGAATAGTCAGGAAGGAAGCTGACACTGCATGCAGTTCGTCTGAAACATTGATCATCCTACAGTTTCAGACAACCTAGGGATAAAACTCCTATCAAAGTGACAAACATACTCTTTGAAAAAATCTATTCAATAAAATTCATATGGCTGGAGAATACAATAAACCCTACTTATCAAAACTGTTTGGATCAATAAACAACCACGGATTCTGATTTTAGTTTATGCCGATTATCCAGATATACTGTTTCTCATCACATGTGGATCGCACTGGCCCGGGATCTCGCAGTAGCTCAGTGGTAACCTCGTCCGGTTACCAGTCATGGAGTCGCTGGTTTGGATGACCCATTTTGCCACTACAACACGAAGTTACGTATATCCCACAGTAGCATGCATCTTGTAATGCAAAAGCTCGGAATCTAACCAAACATTCGGTATACCGGTTAGTAGTAAACACACGTTGGAAACAGCTTACGGCACTCAGTTCATCTCAAAAAATGAACAAAAAACACGCTTTGATCTGAACCAGCCAAATGAAGTGCATATAGTGTTTCGATAATCGCCTGAGGGGTGGAAGAAAGTCTTAACTGGACTTGTCCGAAATCAGGGTCATCGCATGAAGTACGCGCATTGTCGATGGGACCGAGCGTGCGTTCATGTTACTCCCAGATTACAAGCTCGAAAAAAGGCAAGCGTCCAGCAATGCGCGCTTCGTAAAAGCAACCTCATGAGTCCTTTGTTCAACACGCATTCAGCGAACAGAAAAACGGTGATGTATTAACAGACTATTCAGGAATGTTGCACACAGGTTCAAATGCCAATGCGATGAATAAGTCGGCTGAAATAACACCTTAGCCACAATATCAGAATGCAAGTCACCTAAAAGAAATCCACGATACCGGCATTCAGAACTAAGGGGTGCTCATCAATCACCCGCATCGATCAAATTCCTACCATTCGAACCATATTACTTCACAACGTTTGTATGAAGGCACTACCTAGACCAAGAGAAAAATTGATTTAGAATCGCCACCTCACCACGTGACAGATCTTCGAACTGCAGAATGATACCTCAGTACTTAAAAATCCCCACACAATCAAGAGTGCAATATACGAGCGTACCTGCTCCTCGTTTAGCTGCCATCTTTTGGATTGATGTGGATGAACAAAAGCCTTAATGAATAGAATCCTCACCGAGAACACAGTTACGCAAATGTGACCGCAATATCGAAATGCTAAACGTGGTCATTTGCGAGGAGGAGGGCTTATGTCACAGAGATCTCAAGATATTCACAGTTCAGAATCTTGTCCCTACATGGATATCTTGCAGTTTCCACAACCCCATTAGGTCCGCCTGAATCACACTCGAAGAGGTATACAAAAAGCGATCTGACCATTCCAAGCAATGCACTTTGTAAATCGATCGGTCGATTAGGAAGCTACCGTTCCAGCAAACAAGTGGAATTGACCAAAGAACCTAGTCGATCAAACGATTAGTGCACTTGATGTACCATACGAGGCGGGAATCAAAATGTTCGTACATTCGCATGATTAGGTAACTTTTCCGAGGAGTTACGCAACAGGAAAAGTATGCACATGCCGCATGTACATACACCACAGAAATGAGAATCACAAAATATGCCTAAAGCCGTCACTTCCGGAAAGTGTCTTGTCCAGTTATGGAAGTCTATCAGAACTACCAAGGAAGTGCTAATTTAATATACCAATTTGTTATCAAACAACCCATCTTCATGGCCTATCAAAAACTCACGAAACAGATATTCCGTTTACACCAATTTTGTCCATATGCAACTTACCTAAACAGAAACTGGCGAAGTAGATTGTTAGAATGTTACAACCAGTGAAATGATCGCTAACCAAATATGCCTCAAAAAACAACTTCTTACTGGTCGAACTGTTTGCGAGAGTTAACATCAGTGGAAAATTGATGGCCTCGCCAGATATCGAATCACTGTTCACTAATGTACTTGTAAATGAAATTATATGGTTTTTATACGATCACATAAGATCCGATGGAACATCGTTTCCTATTTCGCTGTCTGAATTAGAACTTCGGCTATACCTGTGCGTAACCGATGTTCAGTTCAAATTTCATGGGGAAACCTTCACACAGATCGATAGAGTGGCTATGAGGAAACCTCTAGATAAAATCCTCGCGGGCACTTATTGCCCACATAGAAAGCAACGCATATCAACATGTAGCGGTTTATTGAAGATATGTAGGCGAGATTATCATGATCGCCAACAGTTAACAACAGTTCGACACGCTGATGAAAAAGTGAATCGCAGTAATGAGAACCTAAGATTTACGATGCAGTTAGAAAAGGATCTCTGTCTGCAATATCTAGATGTACTGATCCAACGCAGAGTCGACGGCATTGTAAGGCGCTCGATCTATCGGAGGTTCACTTGGACAGGAAAGTACTTGTGGTATGATAGTTTTGTCCCAGTTCAGTAAAAACAGAGTTTACTAAGAACTTCATTTGATTGAGCTAAGAAAATTTGTACAACCGACGAAGAATACAGTCATTGTAAAGACATTAAAAGCAGACGGTTACTTGCAGTGGTTTGTAAGACGATTCACCAAACCACAGATTAACAGTCAACTCATCCGCCTGGCTGATCCACTTATTCCATTTTCTTTCTGCGGCGATGATCTAATCTAGAAAAATCGATTAGTGTCCGTTGTTAAACTGGTTTTCAGCACGGCCAAAGTAGTTATAAGTTTTGACACCACTGAAATGTCAACGCCCGCCATCAGGGACCCCTACCGCTCCCCCTCATCTTGCACTGTGTGGATCAATATTCACGTGGATGCAGCTTCATTTGCATAGGAAGTGAAGGAGGGGCAGCTGCAAGTCAGGATGGCACAGCATTTACCTAAGTAGGTGTGCGATCGCGTCACTCAAACCGTTGGAAGTTGTGCGGACGAGGCCAAAAATCATCCCCACATGACACCAGCTTCATGCGCGTCACATGCTCGAGACAGATCAAGACACCGACAGTCCGTCGACATTCGCATTCATTTCCACATTCCAGAATAAACGTTTACTTCAAATTACTGAGGCAATTGCTATTAAACGACCGAAGCAGTCGTTGTGTGCAAAAGGAACTGTTCATGAAATTAGCACTACATCGATAATGCTTGTGGATTTTTCCATACTTGGACAGTGGTGATTTTACGCATATTTTGTCAATTTCATTTCTGCAGTATGTATTTGATAAGACGCAATGAAATCAGCCCGAACAAAGATCGAGCAATATACCACTACTAGCCTGTCTTTTCAAGTTCACTTCAGAGAAAGTTTGTTTCACATGACGGTTAGTTCGTTGTGTCCGCCTTTACTCGCCTGTCGCACTGGTGTCGGAGTAACTCGTACGCGTCTCTATCACATCACTTGCGTGCCTCCATATTCACGTTCCTGTGGATTTCTATACCGCTAGGAGACCGAAGCACCTTGTCAGAGTGGGGTGAAATGCCAGATATCCGAGTAACGATGCACATGTCAGATACACTTCAAATGCACGGTCCCAGCCAATAGAAAGCTTACAAACTAGAATATAGTGGGAGCCAGAACGTTCTGTGCACAGTGGTCGTCCAATCATTAACTCCGATCCATAAACCAATGGCGATAACAGCGGATAGCAAATGTACAGAATGTGATCAGTAATGTAGAAAACACGATCAACAAGTAAATGATAAAAAATGTATAAACCGTGCTGTTGGTTGACAATTTCCAAGTGGCACAGGTGTTGTTAGATAATACTCATTGTGTTCGGTCCTTTGGAATGCGAGTTCTGGCTTTAAAGTGTTACCCAAAGACTGACCATACCGTTCGTCCTATGTAGGTCACAATACCAACAGTAAGATTTCCGTTGGTGGCTATAGGATCATCCCATCCAGGAGAATGAATGAGATCCGTGTATTCGAACAGTTTGTTAACCAGTGGGTGGTGGTTAGCACGGAGACACTTGTTTTACTTACTTTGCTCGATTCCTGTCACGTTCAAAGTGTTAACCTCCATCGTTGTTCGTCGACAAATTGTAGCTCACGAAAGAGATATTGAGGTTTCCGTCACGTATGACAATCACAACAAACATGCATTCGAATAAATTCTGGAACAGCATCACGTGTGATACAGATAATCATTTGCATCCTTTCTTAGTTACAAGTATGGGTTTTCATTCGATAGATCGCTGTGTTGGCTAAAAATTCCTTAGATGTAAGGATTCGCCACCCAAATAAACAGTGTGCAATTCTAATACATCAGACCAGCTCAGCGCATACAGAGGATAGCCAAAAACATTTCCCACAGAAAGCAGCACCGGTAGATGTCGCCAACTTCCCAGTTCTTGTGCTACCTAGTCAATGACGAAATGATAGTAGATTACCTGCGACACTCACAAATCGCGGTGAGAAAGTGGCCGATCCCGAATATGCTGAAAATAGGGTACTGTCGTCTGATCGTTTTCAAGAAGTACAGACACTGTCGCACGGTATTTTACGCTCTATCCAGTCATTTGAAACACGTGATTTCCAGCTTCAAAGTGTGAAGTATCGTTTCAGGTCTGCGGCGATACTGTCAATTTTACACACGGCAATGGAAGTCTGACGGTAGTTGGTCGATTCGTGTACTTAGCAAGTCAGCCCTGGAATAATGCAGTGCAGAAAATAAAACCATTACTCATAATTTCAAGTGGTCCCTTCAAACCGAGGTCAACTTTGGCAACAGAAGAATATCTCTCTTAAACTTGAGGATCACGTATGTAAGATCACAAACAGAGTTTCATTTTGCGTCAGCGAAACGGGGCGGACAACATTAAGAGTGATTGCATCTGTGGCATCCTTGCCTCTCATTGTCCGCACGTCATCTGTGTACCTGTGCACGCGTGTCCCTCTCTCTCCTTCTATTTCCGAATGATCCAATCGTCTTATCTAAATAATCGATTGAATGACTGTCTTATCTACGTCTCACCGTTAATGCGGTATCATTCTCGTGTTCCATAAACCTACGCGTCATTGCCGTAACCTGTTATTCTATGCTAGACTGACTATGTGCCAGAGCTCGCAATATGACGTGCATTCTAAATTGCAACAGCATCAAATGAAGTAAAATAGCAAAAATGCGCATGGATAGGCTATGCATTAAGGATGCTGAGAAATCTTATGTTGAGCACTGTACCTTTTGTTGAGCCCACCGCTGTAAGATATGGGAGGCGTTAATCGATGACTGCACAAAACAAAGCGAAAATATTCACTACTAACTCAGAAACTGCGTGTCATGTTAATCCAGAAGCTAGTGAGCGCGTGACCCGTCTAATCTCTGCCTGAAGGCGACAGCAGCTAATCGGATTCAGTGACACTACAGCGTGATTAAGATGAGTATGTACTTATCCAGATAACTCAAATAAAACTGGCTGTGGAACAGCGCAGGATGTGTTTGCTAGAAATAAATAGGTTGGGACTTGCAGTGCGTGTCCATTACGTAGAAAACAAATGTTTGTTTGGATTAAGGATGCCCACATAGGCTGAAGAGGACGTATGATGCAACCAGTCGATAGATCGCATGCGAAATGTTCGTTTCTTTCACATATGCGGAGTACTGCCAGTGCGAGAAAACTACAAAATTGACAACTCCACTGGAATAAGGAAAACGGCCGACAGCCCAGAAGTAAACAAGTCTGAGAATGAAGCCTGCATTTTGCTCCCGAGTCATACAGTCCGACAACGCAAGACCATTTTTGGCGGGAATGTAATTAACAAAAACACAAAAACTAATCCACGAGCACATAGAAGGGTGAAAAGGCAGTGTAAAAAACATGATTCGCAAAAGAACGACATGTGTAAAAGCTCAGAACGTTAGCGAGACAAAACATTTGGGAGGTTAAAATCAAACTACACGATACAAGAAAGTAAACGATCAGAGCGTGTTGCTTACTCATACAGTGTGTACGCAAACGAACACCATGAAATTGTACCCGGTGAAGGCGAGAAAACCGAGGTGGACCGTGTTCACGCAAAAGGGCACGTAATGACAATGTAAAACTCTACGCGACTTACCAAGTGACTGGTCTTCCGGTTTATCATACAGGCCTTGAAATCGCAGTATAGAGGTTTGCTTAAACAGCTGACACTTCCCTTGCATGCAGTAACCTGTGGCACATGGGCGATAATCCTCCAAATGTAAAAATACGTGCTTAGTGATGGGTAAGTTCGGTAATTTGTGAACGGGCAAGTGTCCACCCACAGTGGAAGGCGGAGTATCAGGAGATGAATGATCTGGTACGAACGAGTAGCGACCCACAGTTCGCTCAAACGAGGTATCACTGTGAAGCAGCGTAACTGGCTTGCATACGAACGATTGCGAGTCGGCTTCCGGGAACTGGCAACAGATATAACACGACTGTTCAGCTAGTAAGAGAAAGGAATTCAGACAAAGAAAGAGCTGTGAGACGCTGACGATGTACGTGCTTCAATCTTAAAACAAGTATCAACAGATCAAATGCACCTGGGGCAGAGATGAAATGCACAATACATTAGTTGACGAGACTGCTGTAGCTGGTAGAATTATTGATTCTGATTACAAGTGTACGTGCATAAGCAGAACGTAGGCACAGGCAATTCAAACTAAACGGAATCGGTACAAAAACAAGACAGATTGAATGAACAAGCGTAAGCCCGATGATGCCCTCTTGCCAATTCACACTATTATGGATTTCAGGTTCAGTGAATAACTGCATTTGTTCTGATCCGTACAGCCTGATGGTATTTAACTCAACACGTATGATTGTGATGCTGCATAGACGTCTTGGTATGTGAAGATAAAGTATTTAAATTGCATCCTTCAGTGAAATAATCGGTCCGGATTAGTTTACGACTTTGTCCAGACCACTCAAGAGGCCGAGTGACATTTCCGTGTGAACTGGTGTCCGAAACAAGACGAATACATCAAACGGGAACAAACTGATAAACTCATGGAAGTCTCGATAAATTAAGTTGTCGATGTCTTTGTCAATATGCACCGATCAGTCAGCGGGAGACACTATTGGGTGCACTAAAACGATGTAATAGTTCCAATGTTCGGATAAGAAATTCTAAACAATTTTAAACGCTTCTAATTACTACACATAGGAAATGTCTTAAAGGTGTACCGTCAATCATGTCACAAATGGTGTCCAAACTATTCATAGAATTTGATCACTTCGACCGTAAACTATACGAAAGGAAGCAACGAAATTTATCTGACTGGGGTGCAAAACTTGGGATGAAACACGACATGACCAGTACATTAATTTTTGGATAGCCTGTTCAGACTACAACACAGAAAAAAGGTATTAACTGGGAAGTACATAAAGTGAAACGCAGCGGGCATTCATTCACAAGATTTCTTATTAAATCTGATAAGTACAGACCAATGTACACACAACAATGTCAAAGAGCTTCACGGGGATCACGTGATCTGGCAATAACTGCAACAATGCAGCGCACATTCTAACTATAATGGAGCGTAGCGACTATGTTATTGAAGCACATTTTTAAGCTTGCCACATTAAAACTTTCCTGTTAAATTCCGACGTCAAATATTAAAATACGAACGTCACTTAACAAGCCGATAAAAGAAAGATGACATGAAATTGTGCGAAGAATGATCTCGTGATCATATCAGAATAAGCTAATATAAAGGTACGCATGCAGCCTAATTAGGTAAGGTAGACAATCTTTTGAAAATTCACTAGATTTATGATGACAGTTGTAATGCACAAAGTTACACACCTAAAAAAACACTGATAATTTTCGATGGTCGCAACTGTTACAAAATGTTCAACATCCTTATCAAATGACAACACAAATTAAACAAAAAGTAGGTAATCGTGTTACAATCCTGACCAATCGCAAAATGTTATCCTCAGGTGTTGAAAAGACTCTTCTGAATTGCCAAAGACCTCAGAACATGCTTTGATGAGTGCATGAGATATACATCTATTGACAGTGATTTCCTTCTTGCAAGCGTTCCACTCTGTGAAACGCTTGCGATTCTGTGAAATTACCTGAAGCAAGAATTGTGATATGGATGTTTCAGTTTGTCACCTCAAAGATATTATGATACTGTGCACCAAACATTACATTCAATTTTGAAGGAGACGCATAGAGGCAAACAGCATGTTGACGACAAACTACTTTTCATTCAGACGTTTTTAACTTTCATAACATTAGTCAACTGAACCAATATTTATCCCAAGAAACTGAAACCGAAGAAAGCTCAGCTTCCTTTGAAGTGTTTATTCTATGTGTGCGAATAGTACACGACAGCTTGAAGTTTTGCTCCAAGTGAACGCAAACGCAGTGTGCACAAAGCAACGTAGAACGAAAGGAGAGGCATGTGAACTTCTCGAGCTATGGATAGAACAAATGGTTCAACAAAAATCTACTGTGAGAGAAAACTCGCCAAAGCTCGTAACAAGATAATTGATGGCAATGAATCAACGCAAAATACAAAGTTATCTTTGTTAGTCCGACAAATAAAATCAAGATCAAATTAAAATTTATCTTAGCTTGTACGTATGCAGCTGCGTAGTTGCGCCAGTTCCCCATATTTACAGACGTAGTTCATCAAACTATTTCGTCTCGCACGGCACACATCAGTTTACAAGCAGGGTGACGTTTGTATAGGCAAAAGAGGTCGATAACTGTCCCAACAAGTGGACGTATTCGAAACTAGTTGAAACAACTTCTGATGCAATAGTCTTCATCTGGTGAACTCGTTACTCAAAACCTCACGCCATCAACTATCGAACGCTCCATTATAACGGGTCACTACGTTGACCTAGTTGGCCCAGTTAAAAAAGTGATGCACAGTCGAAGCCCGAAACTGTTGGCCGTCAGCAAAGTTGCACCTACTCGAATTTACCTATCGGTAATATGTATATAAACGTAGGTAAAGTGATCCAGCGGATTGTCGTCGTCATAGTTACGTAATATTTGAGGTGATTATAAACATTTCTACTCAGTGTTTGTCCCCATGTCTGATTGTGGTTTGTAACAGATGAGAGCAAACGAAATATTGGCAAATCGTAGTGCTTCATTCCGCTCCGATGAAGTAGGTCAAGGAAATCCGGTGAACCAAGTACTTATAAGTATGCAAAGTGGACTGTCAGCGTACGCAACAGCTTACAACATACTTTCGAAATGTATATAAGTAAACACTGGTTTAGTAATTGCGCGATATTACAATTCGAGTATGGAATTCTACGTCCGGTATAGATCGACTATGCTGACAGATATTCACGAATTTATTCGACTACTGACAAGCAGACATAGTAGTCCGTGAGACAGACAGCAGTGGCTAGGAAAAGAGTGCAGGATGATCGGTTAGTCAACGAGCGACAATTGATGGTTAATTTTGATCTTAAATTTACCTATTAAAAGTTACATGACCTAAACGGAATTCAATAACAATTGCATTGAACATTCCTTTATTCTACGAGACTGTTGCTCCATGCTCTGACGAATCGTGCACTGTTGCTGGTGCGCTAACGCGTTGACAGCCAGGGTGAACGTGTGGCCGCGGTATCTGCATGGATATCATTGAGCTCTGCTCGATAGAAGCCTGAAAGTGATCAACACGTAAACATTCCAAGGATCCTGTTCAAATTTTCCTCAACCAGACCGTTCAAAATTCCAAAAGCAGATAGGTTTCAGGGTGAACCCGAACCTGAACCGTAGGCAGACGCCAGAGAGTCAAAATGGTGAATCGCTCACACAGCGAATAAACTCAAGCAGACAAGCAGTGTCCGTAAGTTGCGTGTTTGATGCGGATACGTTCTGTCATCTGCACAGATATAAAGTAAGTTGAACAATGTCAAATGCATGTGTGTAATGAACCAATAGCATGGACGATCAAATGAATTAAACGGATACCAGCCTGAAAGAGAGGAACATCAACGTTAAGTGGACAGAGGGACATGAGGCCGTATTTTACGAACCATCCACCTGTCGACAGTTCCCAAATCTATGCACCATGTATCGTGTATAGTATGTGCAAGGTTTCATTTTAACGTCCTCAAAGTCCTACAAAAATCCCCATTTTTCATCGATATCCTACTTCCATTTTCATCACGCATTGTATAGTCTTCATCGGGTTGAAAACATAATCATATCACCCGCGATCAAATATCGCTCAACAAGTCAATGATTTCTGTGATTTCAACTTAGAGAGAAGTCCTAGTCGAAGGATCATCGAGTGGAGTTAACAGACAGTAACTGTGTCTCCTCTCGAGGCGATCGGGCAACCTGATTATTACTCACAAGCGGAAGTGGTTGAGTGTTCACATATGATAATCCAGTCCTGCCTAACGTGAGGTCAATGGCGCAGTGGTAAACACGGTTGCCTCATGAACAGCGTGTCCGTGGTTCAAGTCCCAGCAGTTGCGATGATATGCACTACTGACGGGCTCTAATGAAAGCGAAACTCGAGTC
Organism: Paragonimus heterotremus; assembly: GCA_013368495.1. Classification (NCBI taxonomy): domain Eukaryota; kingdom Metazoa; phylum Platyhelminthes; class Trematoda; order Plagiorchiida; family Troglotrematidae; genus Paragonimus; species Paragonimus heterotremus. Next base: position 66,516 of record LUCH01002367.1, read on the forward strand.
TAGTGCTTTTGCAATTCGAAGGGGGTCGACTGGAAAGTCTATGGGAATGCGACAGCTGCGATCAATTGTGGGTGATGTTCAGCTTGAAATAAACCAAATCCCTTACTAATCACCAGTAATAATCAGACCCTGTCAAAGTATGGATTCCTATTACATTCCACCTCGTAAATTTGACCAACAACTACTTAGTAACATTGTTACTAATATTATCAGAGCACCCGAATGCCAATCCTCAACATTGAGGACATCCAAGCTTTTCTTTTATAGAAGACTGACCACATCAGAGCACCCGAATGCCAATCTTCAACACTGAGGGCATTGAGGACATTCAAGCTTTTCTTTTATAGGAGACTGACCATATCGCCTAAACACCATAACCACTTCAAATATGGCACCACCTCTTTAATCACAGCTCAGTGCGAAAGCCCACACTTCGAAATGTATACTAGAACAGTGTAAGCTGTTACACGGCCTTCAAGTCACATAGGAACACCGTACTATCAGAATGTCTAAATAAAAACAGTAACGGCTGATATAAGACGACCTCGAACCAACGACCTTAGAACCGGTAACTGGTATCGCCATCACTGGGTCGTCTGGGGCTTTTTGGTTTGAACCTTTTAGAAACTCACAAGGGGACTGGATACATTAGATTAAACTGGACAACGCAGTGACCGCGTTAGCAGATTCACTCAAAACAGACCTTATTCCAGTAAACGGTCATCATATCTCGACAACTGTCACTCAGTCGCTGGCTTGTGGTAAACTTTGTTGGAAACTACAGTAAGCTTTCGGCCTAGAGTTACGCATTTTGGCAGTATATCAGCTCACATGCATTAATATTTTGCAACACCAATATGTAACCTGATACATCGGTCGTAAGGTAGAATAACCGGATCGACCATTCTGCTATATCCAGCACAGTAAGTAGTTGAGACGTACTACTACTGATGGCATCTTACCAGTATTTTTTTTTACTCTAAGTCCTGGACGCTCTCAGCCCTTAATTTCTAAAATACTACAAGAGATCATAGAACAGGCAGTTCATCTCGGTAGAATCGTTTCGGTAAGCCATACTCCTACCAGTCCGGCTTCGGTTTTTCACTAATTGTAGACTCCGTGCGCGTCACTGTCTTATCAGCCACGTTTTCACTTTCACCAGATTAGTTAGACCACTCAGGGGTTAGTTACAGGTAGTGTCTAGGATTGTTCGTCATATGGGAGCATCCGTGTATATTTACATTACGTGCAGGCGAGTCATCAGTATACTCTGAATGTTACTGAACGGCGACCCCAATGATTGCAATGCTCGACTGAGAAACTGGTCAGGTCCATGGGAAAGTATGTGCACCAAACCAAAGTTTCAGAAGCATCTTGACAGCTGGTAGTATAGCATGCGGTACGGAAGGTAGTAGACGCAACAAGCAATGAACAACAGAAATTACCACATACCATCAGAAGATTGTTTACTATAGGTTACAGAATAAGTAAAAAAGAGAAATTCACGAAAAGTTTAAGAATATCCTGGGCATCATTCAGGATTATCGGATAGCTAGGAAAACTAATGAAATAGAAGCCGCTTTTGCGTCGGAAAATGACGCCAGGTCCCTTGACACCTTAGCCACACTACTGCATATGGGGTTTTCATTCTATAGTGGAATAACCAACGGGATAGCAAAGACAATTACAGAAAGTGCATCAAAAAGGTAGAGCTGAATACATCGAGAAGCAATTCAAGTGACTTCCAGCTTCCATTCAGTAATCGTCACATGCTCGTAAAAATCATGCTCTGTTCTGCGAATTAAAATCTAGCCATGTGATCACACTTTAGTGCGTACACGCGAGAAGGCCGTTAGTCTAGGTAACCTCATACGCACTGTGAAAAAAAGATGGTAGCATCATTTGATAATTTTACCCAATTAGTACGACGGCTAAAAACACTCCTCTGAGTTAGGGGTAATCAGGATTACTTCACACATCAAAAAGGGTCAATGGCACTTGTAAAAATTACCAAATAATAGCCTTAACGTGAAATTGCAAAGTGCCGTGGTGTTTATTCGGCTTCATCGAATCACCATAGACCAAGAAATAAATACTAAATAGCGGACAGAACTTCATTTAGGACCGAGATGTATAGACGTGATTTTCACTAACGATCAAACTCTGAGACAGTCTCAACGACTGACAATTTCAAACCCCACGAAAAAACTATGCGATCACCCTACCTTTCGACAATACCTTTCTTATTAACGAGTCAACAACAAATGTTTCGGGAACAAATGAACAAATTCTAATAGAAGGCTGTGAGTTTAAATTTGTGTGAGCAGCCCCACAGAAAATGAATTACACACGAAAGTGTAAAAAAAATCGATGCAGAAATGCTGCTACACGGTGAATCCAGATTGTTATGGTCCCGTCAGACTGCGACACTGGTCCAATGATGTCTGGTCACGTTGACACCAGGAACTTCTAGGCCCAAATATCATCATCATCATCATCATCATCACAACCATGAGCCTGACCAAAAGGTACTGTGGCTCGGGCCGCCGCTCACCTCAACAGTGACGTGGAATAGTCTAGAAGAAAAAGTTACTAAGAAGGGTGAAAATTAATAAAAGAGGACTAAGCTGAAGAACTAGAAATGGTATGAACACAGGTACGCCATTGATTGCGAAATATCGCCATCTCGGATAGCGTCTCTAACCAGCGGTTTGGGTGATCACGAGGACCCCATCCAGGCAGGCGACACCTACCTACTTTGCTCAATGGAGTAGTCAAGGTCTTCAAATTTCGTGACCACGTTGTTGCTTAACCACCACGCGGTTTTACCCAATTGTTGGTGGTCTCAGTATATAATGCCCGGTACGGTAAACGATCAGCTGGCATACGGAGGACATGACCCAACCATCTCAAGCTGTGCACTGTGATTAGTTGACCAACTGATCGCGCATCCCGAGCGTTCCGGAATACGCGCCGGCGAACGGCCACATTGCTCACGCAATCAGTCCACTTAATATGGGCCAATTGGCGGAGACAACGATGGTCAAACACAGCAAGTTTGTTGATATCTTCTTTGTGAACAGGCCACGTTTCCGAACCATAAAGCAAAATGGAGCGCACACAGGCATTATATACCCAAATATGCACCATCACTTAGCAAATCTCACGGCTGCAGAGTAGTACTGACAATAGTCTGTGCGAAAACAAACTACGACTTGACTGCATTACGAGTGACCAGCACTCCGACTTGCATCGTTAATTGCCATGATATATCATGACATGAAAAGTGAACCGACCGATTTGGAAGGAGAGAATATTTCAGTGATGCAACAGATGCAAAAAAAACATCCCCTCGAAGAAGTAGCTATGCTATAGTGGTATACGTCCAATGAACTGTGGCTTATTTCTACTGGAAAAGCCTACTTATTTGAAGAAATGAAAGCGTGTGAATATAAGAATCAGGGTATTCATTAACATCCGATAAGTAAAGTTTACTCATATTAAAGAACAAAGGTGCCTCCCACAAGGTCAATGAAGTTCAGCATAGGCAAGTCAAGTGCAACAATTCCTCTGAAGCCATGGCGACAGTATTTTAATGTATCAGGTCCAGCGGAGGTAATTCTTTCTGCAACTGGTACAAACAAGGTTGTGGACGATTTCAGCGAAACTGTGCTAGTGCCGATTCAGTGAAACAGCTTTATTTAATTTCCTACACCCTAAACGTGGAATTTTGTTTAGCGTCCATTGCAGTCCTTTAAAAACCGGCTGAGCTCTGAAGCACCTCTGGTTGCACTGTAAACGAAACGCAATATTCGTCACTTGTCCCAGCTTGGTAACAATGAATGAATGAACTTATATCATTTGGGTTTACCAGACCCGTTGGTGACGGTGTTGCACATTAAACAAGCAGTTTAATCGACTATTCGTGTAGCAACGCAGATGACTAGTTAGTAACAAGAATTTCGGCCCAACTCATCTTTGGCCTGTACCTAGAATGCACATACACAAACCTCAATTTACAAAACTGACCTGCATCACAAATACACGTTTCCAAACCATGACGTAGACAATGGGGCACGCATTGACCTCGAACACATTGTCCATGTTCCGCACAAGCCACATTGGACAGCAGGGTTGGTCCGGGACAGTGCACTGACAAACCGTCACATCTACCAGGCCCAAGACAAGGATTGCTTGACCGGCGCTCAGCGCAGACCGTGGAGGCAGTAGCGATTTGGCAATCTGACAACGGAAATGAATAGAGAATTTGGCATGGCATGAATAATAGGTCACCATACCAGTAATTGTGGACGCAAACGCTGGAACCGACTTCATTTAGTTACATTCACAAGGTAATGGAAAGAGTATATCTGGTCATATAAAAAACACATCACACAATTGACCGCAACCTTCGCATTCCCATAGACATTTTTAGCCAAACAGTTTCGAAAGGGCATACCATACTGAAGTTTCGTTCTAGTCAGATCTCGTCAATTGGGCATACTTTTTCACACAAAGCTCAGTTTACGGTAAAACCAGGTCAATTAAAATTAGAAAATTTACCTGCTGTGCAACACTCGTGATTCCAGGGAGAACAACGTGCATGAGGACGCAGTTTACAACTGGCTGAACAGCAAGGATTGTCGTGCCCCATCCCAGTATCACACTCTTCTCCTGCATCTAGTCGTCGATTTCCACAACGACTATAACCAGTCTGCGATGACTCCACAAAACATAATGGGGCACGCACAGCCAATGTGGCACCAATGGTACGCCGACTACAGGGAGAGAATTTCTGTAAACAGAACGAAGCGAACAAAATCAGCTGAGAACCGCATTGAATATGGCCGAAAAAACGTCACCTGATTTACTACATACAACAGGTTCTAAGGAGTGATACTAAATGAATTGAAGACGTGACAAGGTAAGCTTATGTAGCTAGCTCAATTGAATGCCCATCATCAATAAGGCTTTTTGGTATGCTGACGTATATTACCACTACTGCTGTCAAACACAAGATCAAAATAAGTGAATGAGATAGCAAATCCATGCCATCGATAGTGAACCGAAAGCCGAACTCGATTCAGCTAAGTCTCGAACATGAATTTTGGTATTAGTACAACAATGATAAATCTAATACACTCGGTGACTTAATAAAGGGTCAGCTGGAAATGTGAAGCGTTCTCCAGAGGAGGGTCAACGTTTGAACGTATGCTTGAGAAACTTGCCACAGCGTTAGTGAAATTGAAGAACCCACCGGAACAGAGTTTGATTCCACAGCTGAATAACTACTCGTTGCTCATCAGAGTTAACTGCAAGATTCTTAAAAGCACACAACTTAACTAGGCTGTCGCTCCGACTTCCTAAAGATATAACGTCAATATATTGATTCGCCTAAAAAGATTGGACCTTTAAAACACCATTCTTAATTTTTCCACGTGGCACAAAACTTTAGTCAACAGACTGTTTCCCACATGGTGCCCGATTGTTGGAAACATGGCTATGGATGATCACTGTGACCCTAACATAACTGCCAAAGTTAAGGGTATGTGACTTCGATAGAAAAGGCCACTGATAAGGAAAAGGCGCAGTTCATATATATGGACAAACAAGATCTCAAGGAAATCGTTTGAATGTGAGAAAAAAGGTGTGCAACCTCTCTACGACTTAAGTGACAACAGGCTAAAAATATTATTGATAACATTATCGACTCATAACACCGGAGATTGACACTGACACTTACATGAGAAAAACAAAGGAAAAAACAGAAAAAGAATGTTTTCTAAAATCTCAGACAAAAATCTAACAATTCTCATCAGGATGCCCGTATGTTGCAAATAAACAACTGAGCAGTTTCCCAATAGCTTTTGATTTCCAGAACCAGCAGATATTATGGTCTGTAGACAACTCAGTCAAACGGCAACTCCACTAGTCATTAAATCTCTGTGCTGTGTCCAGAAGGCTGCCGAAATTAAGCACAGATTAGCAGAGAAGTAGACATATTGCACACAGGTTCGCTAACATGAACAAACATACAAGCTTGCAGATAATAGCTTGATGATTACCCAACTGGTCAGTATTCTATTTCACAGTTATTCTAGTCTCAGATTTCCGTCTTTGGCATTCCACGCACAAAATAGGTTACGAGTTCACCTCTATCTAAGGCGACTCGGGAGTAATCTAAGGTGTGCACATTAAAACAACTTATTACCCGTCGATGTTACGAGTGGTTCATTACAATCCTTGCATCTAAAAGATCTGCCTTTACACTGCCTCGGTGTTGTCGGATTCTTCGATTTTTGTGTGATTCCTGATTTCCCAAGGGCTTTGTTTAGTCGATTTCCCCGGCAGATCATACTATTTTCTCAGCCGGATGTCATGCACTCGCTGTTTCCCCTAATCGTTTCATACAGTATAAACCATTCCGTGTCGGTTGATTACTGTACTTTATCTTCTCCACTTCGGTGGTAGCTTGTGTGATCCTGGGCCTACTCTTTATCATGTGTTACGATGTTTCTCATTACTCTTCCGGCCAAACGATAGAAATCCTTCGTTACCTCGATTATCTATCAGTTAGCTTCTGTGTGACTAGGGAGTGCCTCAAAACGTCTACTAGTAGTAATTCCAAACTTTTAGACAATGGAATCGACTGGTACGTGGAATCGTGAGTTTTGAGTATACCTTTTAGATATGCTAGGACGTGAGACGCCACTCTAGTTCTTATCATCCACTAACAAGCTTTGCTTCGGACGACCGCATTTTATCGAACAATCAACCTGTCCCACTTCACTGTGTTTTTGAAATAACTGGAAGTCCCGTGTTTAAAGCGTTCAATCGTTTAGTTGAAGCCGCTTCCATTGTGAACGAACGAATCAAACCTCCTCTGTTCGAACTCTTCTAAACAGAGGCAAAATCCTTTCAGTTCATTCTCTGCATAGTAACCCACTTATCAAATTCCATTTAATGACCACTTTGCCATGTCGATTCAGCCGCTTAAATAGCATCCTTCACTTCCATTGAAGGTGATCTTTTTTCTGCTCGTGACGCATTCACTTATAGGTTGCTAGCACTGTAGGATTTCTGTTCGTCCTATCTCTCAAGAAGGCGGTCGTATTAGGCCTGATTCATTGATTTTCGTTCTCTTTATGCACGGCTGTATTTGCCTGTTGTTCTCGTTTGTAATTCATTGCGTCGTTTCGCTGCACCATTGTCCCAGGACCCGGAATAAACAGATGTTTGCATTTTGTTCACTTAATGACCATCGTATTTAAAGTACCGTTGTTTTACGATCAATACTCATTTTATCATCCCATCATCGTTGAAATTGGATGCATCAGTCGACAGTCATTTGACGAATTTTGCGTACTTTTGTTAAGGAAAGTCTACTTTCCCCAAAAATGATTTATTTTTCGAGATATCGAAAAATAAGTTGTGATTTTCAATCTTGCTTTTTCGCGCCACAACGGGCCAAAACTCAATTTTGGCGCACGCTTACCCGGCGCCTGTGATTGGCCTATCCCACTGTTAATGCACCAATTCAAGTGGGATTCTTCAGGACCATCAAAAGACTATATACATGCAGACGCTCGTCTGCATTGTTACCTTTGGTTTGAGAGAAAATACTATCTCGGCTAAAGGTCACGGTCTTCTGTGTTATTCTGGGGTTTCCGGGTACAGCTAAGCTCTGTGCTACGTTCCGTGATCTGTATTGTCGTGCGCTAGACATTTTGTGATTATCGTTGACCAGCGGGCCATAACAACTTTCATGATGGATCGCTATCTATCATCAATCCTGCTCCCGAACTAAGAAAGTCTAGGGAATTCCTCTACCTCGAAGGTTCGTGACTACAAATCCGCTAATAGATGTTTTTTCGCTAAGCGTGTTTCACTGCGAAATCATATTCTTGCATAGGAACTTTCAGAATTCTCGATCACTAGTACCTGTGAATAGGGCGAACATTGCGTTCGCCTTCAGAAGTTTTACAGTCGAATGTGGCTCCTTCATTTTTTACTCAGGATAACAGCTTTTTGCGACTCATTCGCCCATGCGGATCTCATCGCAATATAGTATTCAACGAAAATACGATTGCGTTGAGAGCTTTTACAAAATGACTGCAACCGACAGTCACCAACCAGTCTCGCCGACTTGACAGATGTGCTGAACATTTTGAGGAACAGTTCAGCTGGCTTCAATCTGACCATGTGGACAACGGGACCCGAATGATCAGTTGTTGCGTCACAAACGGCTCTCCTTCAAAAACAGAAGTGGTTCTGGAACTTAAATTATTGAAACGTAACAAGGCTCCTGGTCCACACCTCCTCTCTCTTTCTCTTTTCGAGGATGACGAGGAGAGGTTGATATCAGGACTAACGAAACTCTTCAAGACGACTTGGGAATCTGAAGAGGTATCTCGTGATTGATGCCCATCAATAGTAATTTCCTCTTTCAAACAAAACCCAAAGTCTGTACGACAACCACAGAGGCCTCAGTCTAGTGTCTGTTGCGTCCAGCTTCCTCGCTGGCCTCATTTCACGTCGGTTCAGTAGGCTCACGGAAAGTCAGATATGTAAAGAACAGGCAGAATTCTGATACGATTATGAGTGCGTTGATCACACTTTGACCCTGCGACAGATCTCAGAACATCGGCATTGTTACAGGCAGCCGAAGGTCGTGGTCTTTTATGATCCTAGAAGCTGCTTTCTAATCAGGTGCCTGTAGCGTTCTCTGGAACTGCCTTTTTCGCAAAAGCGTTCTATGACCCGCAGTTATGCAGGAGCACGTTCGTGGTTGCAAAAATCGGCAATAATCAAACAACATCGAACGTAAAAATGTGAACGGAAATCATCACCTCAGCAGTCAATGAATCTAATACAATGGAAAATACAGAAAATGTATTTTGAAGAATGATCCCGACAAGCGAGCGGCGATCATTTCACACGTATCACTTACATAGTTATTCTCGGCAAACCCAGCGACTGAATGCGCATACATCAAGTACTTTCCGCGGCTGAGTGCAGGTGGACTACATTCAGTGGTATCTGGATCGTGAGCTGCACCCCAATTATGTCCCAACTCATGCGCCGTGATCAGCTCAGCCATCGCATTCAACAGACGTCGGCCGCTATGATCTACGTACGTTGTCCAACCGGTATTGGTGTGAATCATAAGATCTCCTTGTTTGACTGGTTTTAGCAGATAAACAAAACAATCGGACAAGAAATAACCACAAAGACAGATATCAGAAGAGACTAGAAATATGCAACTGAAAATACACGCAATCAGTAAACAGATAAGTTTTTAGTGGAAACGATACATGCTTTTTTCACAAAAACAACACAACCTTTTCACACTTTTTACATGCTAGTAAGGTTAGTTCGGTTTAACCAACCATCGCAGCGTTGAGAACCGGCACGCATTGCTCAAGATGAAGTGTCATAGTGCTTTAAATCAATTACGTAGGTGCACGCCGAGCTTACTATGGAAGCTTGTCAACACAGTATCATAGCGCTACTTATTATACAGGCACATACACAAAATGACATATCCTTTGGCTGTCTTCAAAACCGATAATAAACAAAACTGATGGCCAAGATGGTTACATAGCAGCAATTGCGATGCCTTCAAAGACATCTTGGTAGCAGGAGATCGACCAGTAAGTGCTGTTCACAATTCACATAGAAATATGTGACCTCCCGCTAGAAACAGAAAATTTACTTGTTTATCATGCTGGTCATTCACTTAATACTGATGGGAATGCACAAAATAAATATATGTGGACACCTTACTCAAAACATCCAAACACTTAACGGTTACGTATACACGGCGCACAAATACATCCAGTTAAAAGTGTCTAACTTTAAACAATATGAACTGATAGCCCAATTCCTCTGTAAATCTTGTGGTAAGCGAAAAAAAGTGGGTAGACCGTCTTCCAGGCACCACCGTGAATAGATTGAGATATGTACTTTCCTTGGCTGCTGCGCTTCTTTGTCTCATAAACTGAAATCGAGCAGTTTTCGATCCGCAAACGAGAAGGCATCCATCGCGGCCTCATAGGGGTTTTAGAAACGCTTTTGGAGATAGCACTCTGGGGCCGTGGTGAACGGTTGCTCGTTTGCAAGTCAACCACAAAACGGCCGATCGATTTCAGTCCATGAGACAAGGCAGTGCATCAGTGAAGGAAAGTAGCTCACATATCTTCCCGTAACCCCGGTGATCGTGACCACTTGATCTAGTGAATAAGCGTCTGTACTACAACCCGACGATTATTCACGGGTCATGAGTTCGACTCGCTCGACGTGCGTAGTGTTGATGAGAGCCCACGAGGTGGAAACAGCTGTCAACTACTGCGTTGGAGGTAACCGAGACCAACTGTGTGAATTGAGATAACTTGCTGACAACAGTTGATGTATACGAAAGCTCTTGCACGACAGTCAACAAAGATTAGGGTAACCTTGTGAAAGCCGAGGCTATTCTAACTATTTCAGCAAGATATCGCTTACTCGCATCACCACAATAGTCACTAAAGTTATTTGCTTGGAATAAATCATGAAGATAAATGGTTGCAAATTAATCTGGTTCATTCCCTTTTGTATTTACCCTCCGTGTGAACATGTTATCGTGAGTAGTTCCGCACCAGTGTGCATCCACTCGCAGAAGACAGCAAACGAGTGGCTCCAAACAGTCAGCATCTCGCTGTCAGTCGAATATTCAACCTCTACAACCATAAACTCAATGGACGTTGTTGGATGTGAATAACACAGATTGGTGTAAATGCGTCGCATTTGTCGAACAAACTCAGTCCGCCTAACTGTAAGTCACTAGAATCCGAAATAAGCTTATCACACATTCGCAGAACGAGAGTAGAAATAATAGGACAATACCCAAAAATATGCTAATCTTATATTTTGAAATGAGGTTTGGATTACATGGACCACCTTTAAGTAACACTAAACAATGACCCCATTCCCGTCGTCCGGTTTGTAGCTCCTGAGACCGCATAAGTTTTTCTTTTGCGCCGAGATAAAATCAACCGAGTGTCGTTTTGCAACCAGAACGCAGATTTTATCCGTGTAAGAGTTACACGACGATTGCTCATTAACCAACACTCCATTGGCAATTTTGTTCTTTCTCGACTGACAAACCTGTGCTCATCCTGATCAACAGACTCAGAGACTAATTTAAGACCAACCTCTTTTCAAGGCCCGACAATAAGTCGTGTCACTATGGCCAGTGGGACTTTGCTGAGTGTCCAATGGCATACTAGTGGTTTTGCCACTTTTCGGGAGATCAGTTATTCAAGATTAAACACATTCACTTGCTGTCCACTACAATGTCGTCTACGCGATACACGTGTTCACTTGTGTATGTCTTCTATCAACCGTAATGATTGAAGCTAGAGTTTTGGTTAAGTGCTCGCGACAACTGAGTGTAACCACTTATTTAGTCGCAATAAGACACAACAGTCTACAAGTGAGAAGTTCGTGTGACGTGTTTGACAGTCACACAAGACCGCATTGAACAACTCACTTCAACTTACAATGCACTTACCATGTAGGCACGGTAAAACTGGTTGAACCCTCGACTACCGCGCAGTGGGCAGCTAATGACCGAGAAGTATCAGAAATTGTCGTTCTGCCGACAGTGACAATGGTCAACTAACACGGTTTGTGTGTGAGTGGCACAAGACCAATGGACCTGAAGACCGTTGTCATCGTAATCAACATAGTTGGTGATATATTACACACTGAATGAACGCTAAGGTCCATTTGTTATGATGTATTTCGATAACTGAAACACCGTACACAGTGCAACCAATCGAACGTTGAGACAGTTGGTCAGCAGTCGCTCAGGAAAAGGTGTACAACAGAGCACAAAGACAATGAATGGGCAACCAGCAGACATACCCGGAGGCGAGCAAATCCCACCCAGATGAGAAGAGGCCATCCAAGCGCGACCTAATACTCCCATGAACGGACGATAGGTGAGAAGATGAGCAAGACAAGTTCGATTGAATGAAGCACGATTAAAGGCCTGTTATGAAAAGAGGAACGACTTTAATGGCCCGCGGAACTTATACAGCAAGATTAGTCGAATGAAGACAGGTGCACGATAGTGACAACCCATCAACAGATAAGAAACGTAATGACAAAATGATAAAACGAGACAGAGCAGTGTAGGAATAGCACGTGTAGCTAACTCAGTATCAGCAATGTGAAAACTTTATGTGAAAATGGTCCAGTGTAAATGTAACAATGTATGTATAACGTAATAAAAACGACACACAGGCAGAAAAATTAACCTATATATATATATATATATATATATATATATATACCGTACATACTGATGTGAAACAGTATGTAGTTGAACAACAGCGTCTAAAAAATTATATACTATACATATTAATGCGCAGCACATTTAGTAAGATATAATATACAATAGTAATATACTTATATCTACTGGACCGTTTTTCCATCAAGAGAATATGAGATCTCGAGGAGTGTGTTAGAGTAAAACGATCTGAGTGAAAAATCAAACATTTTGAATTCGCTCTAACCCAAAAATGAACAAATACAGAGCAATATGTTGTAAGCCTTGGAAAGAATATGTCGTTTAGTACAGGGTATTGTAATGCGCTTGACAGAAATCAGATTCTTCTCC
>LUCH01002367.1:79977-99797 GCA_013368495.1 Paragonimus heterotremus
TCAAGCTGTGCACTGTGATTAGTTGACCAATTGATCGCGCATCCCGAGCATTGCGGAATACGCACCAACGAAAGGCCACTTTGGTCATGCGATTAGTCCATTTAATGTGGGCTGATTGGCGGAGACAACGATGGTCAAACACAGCGAGCCTGTTGAGGAGAAGGGCTTTGGACAGAAAAGATGGATTCTCTAACACGTTGTAACACGAATGCCACAGCACACAATAGCTACACAACCGGTCGCCAATTCAAAAAATGTGTGTACATGAGAGCAAAAGTGGACTTCTCATGTCACGAACGAATCATGTTTCCAGATGACAAATAGAGAACATCATATTGTTTGTCAGTACAAGAAAAACTAGCTCAGATTGATCGAGAACACAAGCGCGCGAAGCGAAACCACTAGTAATGGCTCCTAACGGGTAATCGCAAACCCGCATTACAATGAGTTGCTCCACTAGGATTAACAACGGTCACAGAGATATGAGTTGGCACTGAATGTGAATGGCAAGCGTAAAAGATGAAACAAGAACGTACAAACCCGTTAGCCATTTAACAAGACAAGTGTAACCGCTTTTAAACGTCGAAAACAGCTCCGACTATCCACACAAGCTATAAATCAGGTAGGTGGTTAAGTAACAGCAGCATACCACTTTTTACGTCTGGTGGTAGAGTAAGATGAGTCGGTCCTATCCTTGTCCACATAGCTAGATTCATAAGTACCGAGTAAGTTCACTGCATCGTCACCTAAACCATCGACATCATCATTATCATCACTTCCACCTTGTTTGCATATAAGAGAAACTAAGCATTCGGTAGAGAGGATATTCGCTTTCACGATAACGTTTAGCACGGAAATCAAACTTCGATCACAGTGCTCATGAATAGGTGTAAAGAAAGGAAGAAATTAAAACAAGGATCGATCGAAAGTGACTTGACTGTTAGAAGAATAAATGTTTGAGTTATCTCGAGTGGTTCTGATCGAAAACGAGAAAGAAAGCGCCCCGACAGAATCAATTTCCGTAAAACGACCTGAATAAAAACCATGTATCACTTACATCTGACAGCGCGTGAGGTGTCCAAGCCTTTCCACCCACATCGCTTGGTGCATTGTAATGTCCAAGTCGGGAAGTCCAAGACTCGTGGATGATGATCTGTCAAACAACAGTTATGACAGAAAAAGAAAAACAGTTTGGAGAAATTCACCTATGAACTTCAACAATGACAGGTTCAAACAACGTGTGCATTTATTTATTGCTCGATGAGTTTCAATACTTCGCGTCAGATGCACACTACAGTGCTCATCATAAGACGGTGGAGTACGCAAGTTCACGCAACACTAAACTGACAAGGGCTACTATATAAATGCGAATTTGAATACGTTATTTTCTCGTTGACATACAGCAAATGAGAACACAAGAATGAGCCGGTTCGAACGTTAGGTGGTCAGAAAGATCCAGTTATTTCAAGTGGTAAGATATACGCAAAAAATAGCGTAAAAATAAGATACCTACATTGAAGACGTTCGAAAGAAACAATCTTTGAAGAAAACGACTAACAAAGCCTGAAAAGTGTCAAACACCCATGACATTAACCTTTTCATCGACGGGTCAGGAGATGGAAAAGTTAGAACAAATAATACCAGGTCAAGTTTATTTTAAGTTGAATTACACAGTAATTAGTGGGATTTGAGAAAGAACGGTTGCAATAATGTCCACAACACACCGTACGATCGTGCGTTTTTGCACTGGTTATGAAAAACAATCACGATCAGGTTTGGGCAAACCAAATGTGGCCCAGTAAACCAGAAGTGCAAACTGCAGACTTAAAATTTCAAATAAGGGAAATGAAACTGTACACGTTTTACTCACCAGTTTTCAGTTGGTACAAGATACATTTGGATTGTCGGGTTTCACTGACGTACATCACTTCCAAACTAGTTAGTAGCAGTAAAGTGACTCCACCGAGCAGAGGTCGTCAAGAAGAAACACACCTCAATTAGGAACCGCTATTTACAAAAATAAAAACTTAACCTACCAGAACGACACAGGGATTTGAAATGAACCCGGTGGTCCCAGGAGGAAACAATACGTATACATATATAGCTGACAGATCCAAAATTGTGGATTACGCAGTAAAAAGGTTGGAACAGAGGAAAAGTTGTTTTTAATAGTTAGATCTCATCTTTTACTTTTGTTTCTATTCGAGTTTCGCTCACATTAGAGCACGTCAGTAGTGCATATCCTTGCGCCGGCCGGGACTAGAACTCTGGCGACGCTTTCATGAGGCAACCGTGTTCACCACTCTACCATTGACCTCACATTAGACACGACCGAATTATCACATGTGAACGCTCAACCACTTTCGCTTGTAATTAACGATCAGATTGCCCGATCGTCTCGATAGGAGACACAGTTACTGTCTGTTACCTCCAATCGATAACCCCGCGATTAGGACTTCCTAGACAGGTCGAAATCACCGATCTCATTAAACCTGCTAGGCGATATTTTAGACTATTGACGAGTAGTTAGGGATTTGGTTGATTTCAAGTTACTCACAAACGAAAGTGGTTGAGCGTTCACATGATAATTCGGTAGCGCCTAATGTGAGGTCAATGGCGCAGTGGTAAACACGATTGCCTCATGAACAGCGTGGCCGAGGGTCTAGTCCTGGCAGTGGCGAGGGTATGCATTACTGACGAGCTCTAATGAGAGCGAAACTCGAGTCTAGTGCTTCTTTTCGAAAGGAGAATGCGAAAGGTGCGATCAATTGTGGGTGACGTTCAACTTGAAATAAGCCAAATCCCCGACTACTCATCAGTAATGATATATCAATCAGATATGACAGAGGATGGGACTAGTTTGTCGAGCGCAATAGCTCTACCTGAAGTCTGATTGGTTGCCGCCCTTAGAGAATTGACAGACACTTGTCGAAAACCTCACTATTCAAAGGACGATACCAGAGAACGGCTCCGCCGACAGAACCAAATGTCGACATGATGCTCAAGGACACGACTATTGTTTGTCATTGGCAGATGTGGCGATGTTTGAGCAGCTAACAGGAATTGAAGATTTGATCAAAGCGCAGACTGAATGCATGACATTCAGCTTGCTCCTCACAAGAAAGTTTTTTGTTTTTCGGATGGGCTGCGTAGCAGAAAGTATTTAAGCAGTTTGGAGTTATATGAAATCAAATGGACTCCTCGGCAATTCTTGCATAAGCTGCATGGGTCTATTAAAAAAGCAAACGTAACCAATGATTTCCTTAAGAACAGGAGAAATTTTTTATTATTGAAGCTTTGGAGGATAGAACGAACCCTTCTCCGACAATGACGTCTCAACCGCCTTTAAAAACAGCCAGGGAAAAACCGTTAAAACCTTGAGTTCCACAAGCTGGACCTCGGTACGAAATTTCATTCATATGGAGAGGCCAGTGGGTACGGACCAAGTAGCACAACTGAGTCCATCAGACCGAATAATTGAAGTAAGGGGAGGGTTAAGATGTTAGTGAGGGTACGCCGCCATCGCAGATTGCATATTGGTGGGCTGTTTGCTCTATAAACCGGTTCGATAATACCGAGCGGTTTTGCATCCGCGACCTGGATAAAATGGAATGCTTTCCAGGAATTTTCAGAAACGACAGCTAATTCCACTTTGGTTTACTCTTTTGAAGGCTTTTGGCAAGGTCATCTAATAAGGAGAGGTGCAATGCACGGTACTCACTGACCGCCGACACTGATCGAAGTGCGCTAAAAAGTTCAATGGAATGTGAAGAAACCCAGTGGTTTATAGCATGAGTTGTTCTGAATGAGTAGCTCCCAACAAAGCATATTTTGTGCTGAAATAAGATTTCTGGAGGAGAAGCCGGTCCGTTGAAAAGTTTGCCCTGATAATTCGCTAGTACTGCCAGATCGGATAGCTAGTTTAAACCTGCTCGTTTGAGCTAGATTATGGGCACCTTCAAAACTCTTGAATAGACCAATGTGTAAACAGAATTGTGGCCGATTGATTAAATCTTAATTGTGCGTCTACTTCAAACTGGGTCACTAAAATATATAAACCCGTTTACGAGCTAGAATCTGATC
Organism: Paragonimus heterotremus; assembly: GCA_013368495.1. Taxonomy (NCBI): domain Eukaryota; kingdom Metazoa; phylum Platyhelminthes; class Trematoda; order Plagiorchiida; family Troglotrematidae; genus Paragonimus; species Paragonimus heterotremus. Next base: position 84,061 of record LUCH01002367.1, read on the forward strand.
GATACCTGACTAAGGAATCTAGTACGAAGAAAATATTCAGCAATAGTTTGCTCCCGCCGACACGCCAATCAGAAGTCGACGAAACGATCGGTGAGGTGTGCAACCAATAACTTTTTGCAAATGTGAGTGCTCAAAAGATAGTAGGGATTTCGTTTTGCAATCTGGGCACCCTGATTTGACACAAGTGATGTGGTTCCAGTACGGACTAAACCTCAATCCGTCAGAAAACAAAAATAGATAAACCACGCAAAAGCTATCATAGAAGCTTTCTAAAACAGTAATCCAGTAAATAAAAACTTTTAAACACAGCCTCCCCCAAATAGTGACCTTCGTAAGCTAGTCCTGAACCCAGATAACACAATGGTTATATTACTATTCTGTTAGCCACCAGTTGCTGGGTATGAATCACTTTTATGCGGATATTCTCCAAACCTGTAAAGCCTGATGATGTCACTACTCGCATATAGCCACACTGTTGCACAGAAGTAAATGATGAGTGATAAAAAGCCAATTAATCTGTTTCTCCTTTCTATCATTTAGCCCGACAGATACTGGTATGGTTTACCATGGTGTACGATCTCTCCTTATCGTACCATGATTGTAGAAGCGTCGAAGCAAGCCGCAAGATAGAGCCATAAAATGGTACACCTATTTTTGGGGGGGTGGGTGTATGTGATGGGTGACCAAATCGGAGGCGCAATAATTCAATTAGTATATCTCAACGCGATGGTAAGATATATCTAAAGCCTGTGACGAATGAATTGTGGACAACACAGGCGACTAGATGAGCTGTAGCTCAACGAAATCCAACGGACGGGAAATAACAGACAAAAAGCTCGATAGAAAGTGCCAGCCACACACACAAACCACACAGAAGTGCATGCGACACGAGTGGAAACAGCTGCTGCGTTGCAGACTTAAATTCCGGTTCAAAAACGCCAGCGCGCCAGTGACGTGAGAAGGAGCGTGTTAGACAATAAAGATCGTTTTTTATAGAATGACTTTTTTGCTACATGTGGTATATAAACATCCAAACAACAGCCTTGACGAACGTCAGTACTAGTCATGAGCACATGGCTATTTTGACAGTCCCGACAAGCGAACGTCGTCTGGCGCACACAACTGCGATCATTCTGTGATGACTGACCAGATCGGGAACGCAATTGTTTTAAAATTCAGAGGAATATTGCAACGCAGATGTAAGATATGGTCATAACACACAGTAGGTGGATCTTGGACAACATGAGAGATTGAACGTGTTAGTGTCGAACGAAATCAAGCCTGTGGGCGAGAAATAAAATGCAAAAATCCATGACAGAAAGCTAAAAGGACAGGATCAGGCAGAAGTGAACGAGACATTTAAATAAAAACATCGCTGCGTTGTGAATTGGAATTCTGACTTCTCAACGCGTTTAAAACAACAACGTGATAACGTGTGAACTGATTCATAGGGGCTTATTTTGCCGAAAGGCTTTCAACCACAATATCTGGTGGGCTTAATAGGATGAAATATTTTCCATAAAAAAACGAAAAACATTTTTGCTGGGGTGTGCTTGTGCTGTATTCAAAAAAGCGTTTGGATTCGTCAAACGAGATCCTAACTAGAACAAAATCAGGGAAGAGGGAGGCTATTTGAACTCAAATTAACCATGAGGCCTCTATCGTAATGTGCCTTTGGAACAAACAGTATTTTCGAACAAAATCACCAAACAAAGTGCAGCTCACATCTCCCAATAGGAATCCGTATCCGGACATTTCCATATCTTCATCAATCAAGAACGTGGAGCTTTGATACAAAGAATTCAAGCGGTAAAATAAAGCTATCTAAATAGAGTGACAGGTGAAAATCCACAGAAAAAGTTTACTGACAATCAGACGTGTAGTCTGCGGGACGTTCCGATCTCCGACATTCTCGAAAAAAGTGTGGTCCGCAATAAAAGTGAGGGTGCAGAGTTTCTTATCCGACAAATTTATTTGCCGCCGTGTGCGATTTGTCATACCTGAGGAATGAAGAATTAAAAAACGTTGTAAACGTAAACCAAATTAATAAGTGTATCGCGTGAAATCAATAGTTCTCAACAAGGTTTATTTGTACGATGTATGGAACTTGCACACTTCATATTTGCGAATGATGAGCAAACAAAACGCCAACACGTCGTAACACTTCATCTTTCTGCTCCGATGAACCGGCTAGACAAGACTCGGTGTTATAAATAGTAACGCATAAATTTTAACCGATAAACGTTAGAAACATCCTCGTTGGTCTTGTCACATGACCAGTTAGATACAAGTTAGAAAACCAAACAATGTTAGGGAGACCATTCAGTGGGAAAATAGAGGGACAACAGACAGAAGCAGGCCAAACGATCAATTCTGTTTGCATCAATGTATACAGTGGTCAAAGTCATCACTAATTGGGACTGTTTATTGAAGATGCATCCGACTCGAATCTCGCAACAGAATGAAAAACGGTAATAGGTCAGACGACTCACGTACAAAGTGTGAAACAAATGACTAATCTACTAGCCCACGATCTGTGTTGACACTCTTTTACGGTCCATTTGTGCAAGTCATGGGTCGCTAATCGAACGTTTAGTTCACGTACGCTGGCGCGGTTCTGATGTCCAAGAATGTCGGGAGACACTTGTTTTTCTCATCACCATCTTGAACGTTATAGATTTTACATACAACAAACCTGCATACTTGTGGCATTGTATGACAGTACCCAGAAAACAGTTGATCAATAAGATATTCCTATTACAGCATTGAAATGATTTCACAACATCAGCACGTGGTGTTTCAATTAACCGCTAGCCCTCATAATTCATCTTTGTACATGAATTGTGTGCCCTTTTGGTGGCATGATTTTTACTTTTATCTGAAAACAAACAAGTGATTTTAATTTGCTAGCTCAACAATATTAAGAACCTCCGCGCAGTCTTTCATTCAACATTTCTGATCGAAATGATGAATGAAGAATTATTTGCACAGCAAAATATTTTAGCGCCGCATGTCACCAAATTAGCACCGCTCAACTTCGCCTCCAACAACGAACACGGAAGTTAGTACCTGAATATGTTGGTTTCAACCCCTTGAAACTATTCTTGTTTTTTTGGTGTGGTGACCTTTACAATTCCAGAGGCTTTAACTTTTCAGTAAGTCGATGCATCTATTTGATGCGCATTTCCATCACTTTGTATATATATAAGTGAGTTTATTTGTCATCACTCCACTCTCCTAACGTTATTATACGTTTACCTGATTGTCCTTCGGTCGACTAGATCACTTGGTGTTTAATATCAGTGTTTTAAATCTCTAGTCTCATGAAAGCAATAAAATAAAACCGTGTGCATAAGAAATATTATTTATCAATGTTAATCTTATGTCTTATATCCCGTGAATCGATTCATGTTGTTCTCTTTAACTCACATTAGTTACAGATTATAAGTGAATAATTCAAATAAACAAGCGAAGCTATTCGGAATAACCAGGCTAGGATCAACTGACGCTGTAGGGTCTGTGTTTTGCCTCACCCGTCGTTTGAATACCACTAGAATTTAATAACCAGAGGTCAATTAAAACTGATAACGATCGTAAACAGCTCGGTAATGTTTCTATTGTAGAAAATACATAAATATCAGCAAATGCATGCAAGTAGATATATGTAATCAATATGGGATTGCGTATGCGTTCGAAATGATACGTCCCAAGAGAGTTTTCGGCCTTCAGTGGTCGAACATAAGCGGGATGTCTGCCAAAGCGACCTTCATATGGGCATAATTATGTCTCCAAACATATTACTCACAAAAAGAGAGTAGGCGGCGAGTAAAGAGGAAGTCCAAACATCAATAAAGTTTAAACCTCACTTCATTCACAACCGCACTAACACTACAGAACCACATCCTTTTAATGGAGACCTGTGCTGACTGTTTTCAAGAGAAAACCCGCTGTATATTTTTACAAATTTCAAAGTATTTTTTTACGAAATAGTATACTGAACGAAATCGAGGAAAAACTGAACGCACTGGCAATGTGCCACTGAAAATCGTAAATGCCCGATAGAGTGGCGCAAAAATCTGCGTTCAACCTAAGGTGCAAGTGGTTGGTCGTCAAATCAACTAGTATACCATGGAGTAGCATACGCCGGCTATCGATGTAGGCACGTACCTCTTATAGCATCTGCAGCAGAGTTTTGTAGTAGGCGAATCACGGATCTCTCCGAAGAACCACAAAATGAAACACTTATAGTGCTGAACTTTAATGTATATCGACAATTACTTTGGTAATGAATAATAATTCACATCCTTTAACCGATAAAAAAGCATCGATGTATTCCCTTTGTATTCCGCATAAGTCGACAGTGGCTAAAATGTCAGACAATTCAGTCAATCAACCAGTCAGTCATTACCTCGATAAAATAAATATGGTCTTCCAATATTATCCTTGCAGAAAATTTATTTGTGGTTTCCTCCACCAATGCAGTAACAGAAGAGTTTTCCATAAGAAATATGCGACCGGTATAACAGACGAGATCATGTAGATCAATTGGCAGATTCCGAACCCCATTTTCTCCAAAAACAGTAACTGTAAAATTGGGCGAAATCTGAGGTTCTATGCTGTCCAATATCAAGCGCCACGTGCTACAAAACGACATAAAACGTATAAGTAATGCATAAATCTACCTGTTCTGTACGGGAAATGAGATTTCCCTAGTAGTATAAGAATTATGTGTCCATCGTTTGGTGCGAAAACAGGGTTCATCAATAATTTCGTATGATGTCAACTGAGTCAGAATGTTTGCCACTAAAGCAGTTCGGGTACAGATATTCGTTTGCGTACCAATGTGAAGTGCAGTCGAAAGGAACATAGTCGTAACCATCAAACACAAGAACATTGTTCTGCTATTCCGTTAAAAACACTCAGTAATTGTGGAGACATGCATTTGAATGAACGATCAACAGCCTACAGCAACAAAAAGTAGTATCATGTTGTCACAAACTACAGGCACGACAGTAAGTTAAAAAGAATATGTAAGAAAATTAACCTGTTATTTTAAACTACTTGACACAAACAACACCATTGGTTGCGGCACACACGTAAATGGAAAGATTTACGCGATCTGCAGGATCAGACTTATTAGTAAACTAAGTGTACAACACTGGTCATGGGAGACCTCAAGGTAGTGTTGGTTTTTATGTTCATCACTATCTAGGTCGACGTGTACGCGAAACACAAATTCACAATTCTATATAGTAATACAGGCATGCCATGTATAGTTCCAACATAATCAAAAGCAATAATATCACATCTTCGCTGCATATATATGCATGACGTAGCAAAAATGGATGACGTATTAAGGATACTAAGCACAGCCTTCATTAAGATTTATCGTAAACTCAGTGTTGGAATTCTGTATACAAACCGTTTTCACAATTTGTGACTTTACCTTTGTAAGTGCATTCATCTTGCACTGAGCACAGCAGTCACAATGTCATTCTCATCAATATTTTCGGCAGCCGTCACCCCTCAAAGGCTAATCCAGTCACTTGGAGAGCAAACTCAAGTAAACCGAGGACAGCTACGAACAACCACAACGAAGACGGAGGTTAGATATATTCCGAAAAACGCAATTCACGTGATGATGGCCAATAAGAATTTCAGTGTCTCAAGATCAGCGAAAGGCCAAAGGTGTGACTACTATACAAGTGAGTGACCGCATCTTACACATCACTTTGGGTTTTATGAACAAGTGATAACAACTAAATGAGCACGATAACGACAAAGTCGGTGGTTTGACGATTAGCACATACACACCGGTCCTTTTTTAAAACGAGAACTACAAAACCTTGCAGTGTCGATCCTGTGTGTAACGTAGACTGCAATCCGTTTAAATCAAGCGCAAGATAGAAAACTGTAAATTCCGCAATCGAATTCTGAATTGGTTTGTCGTCAATGAAATCACAACCGACGAACCTGGTATCTGATATAGTTTTATATGTCAGCTTAATTTGGAGAGAAGATAAAGATCACCGAAAGTGAGTATTTGAGGGAAGCAGAATTATATTTCAAACTAATTCAGCTTTGTATCTCGTTGTTGCAGCCGTTAAAAAGATACGTGAAATTTTGACGACGCCAACTGTACGGAGTGAAACAAAACGATGCAAGCAAAGTAAATGGGACGATAATTCAGGACACAAGAAGGTTTAGTGATCATCGCCATCGTCAAAGAGTGCACAGTGTGAGGATATACTATCAAGTGAACCGCTTACGAGCCGATGCATGAGTTTTTTTTAGAGGGATCCTTCATTCTGATTAGCCATCTTTCCCGCTTAATGCAATTAACAATTGAAATTGGTCGGGATACTTGCATGAATCCACAAATAACCGTCCAACCAACCAGAGAGACAGTAGCTGTGGAGAAGAGATAAATGCCGAAAGTATTAAGTGTGGGGATGCAACAAATGGCACCACCGTCGATGTAGTAAGTCTTCAGAAGGGGTGAATGAACTGTATATGACTCATAAGGTTTCTACATAGGTTTGTAATTCATACATTAAAAAAATGCGTGAGTAAAATGCTGTTAGACATAGGTAAATAAGCCATGATGATGATGATCTGGAAATAGCGCTCCGTCAATTGTGCTCAATGAGGTGGGGGCTAGAACAGCAGATAAGAGGACTGTTAGAGAGAGTATCCCTACTACCCGCATGGAGGTTTCTAATTAATAAAAAATCCCAGACAGAAGCCAGTGTAGAAAGGGGAGGAGAGAAGCAACTAAACATAATCACCCACTAGTATTGGATACCTAAAAAAAATAGTAAAACTGCTGACAAGGAGCATGCTGGATTAAAATGCCCGACTATCAGAATGGTGTACCGCAAAAAGTAGCAATCGTGAGAAGAGACAAGGACAGTGAAACGTATAAAGAATGCAAGTAAAATTGTCGCCAATGCAGAGACAACTAAGAAGACCGCAGAGAGGAAAAACGAAACTAGGAAAACTGGGGGGGTCAGTTACTGATTTTTGCATCAAGGTGGAACTTCAACTGAAAGGATTAAATGACATGCATAACTAAGGGAGCTCTTCCTGAAAGCCGCCTTAAGTTCTGAGATTAAAGAGAATTTAGCACTTCAGAGAAACAAGAAGGTCAACATCAAGGGCTCTTCACGAAAGGGTAAGGCTGACGAAAGACCAATGAAATTTCATCGGATGTATCTCTCAGGGCAGCTGAACATTTCGGAACATGTCGCTGTCAAACAAGTAGTGAAGTTGGTACTATGGACTGTCGTTATATTCATTTCATCTTGGACACACTACCCCATTTGCGTCTCTAACTTCAGCTATACGCTAACTGTTAGATGAATGAAGCCTATCATACGGCGTGAAGGCATTCATACTTAAGCTTGTTTCAACTGGGTGCTCTCGTCTTCCTAGTTGAGGTCGGAAAGACTGTGAACATCCTCGGTTGAGGATGCTGTCTAATATGGTGAAGAACAGAATTCAATGATGCTCGACTTGCGAATGTCTGTATGCATAAGTGTGGATTTTCTTCCGTTCTCACTTTGCGTACTTTTTTCTTCTTCACCTTGCACATTACCTTTTTTAGTCATATTATGGCATGTCTACCAGTCCGCGTAATCACTACGTGATAAGTATATAATATGTACGAATCTGTGCAAGTTAGGATAGGAAGAGTTGCCTGATCAGTACGGCTCGAAAACGTCGTACACTTCTGTGCCACCTCTAAGAGTGACGGGGTTGCATCAACAATCGGCTGTAACGAGTAGCGTCTCAAGTGCCCATCCACTGCGCTTTGTTTGGCCTGATAAATCACCTTTGAGTTAATAAGGCCATGGAATTGCCGCATAAGAATTTCACGGTGGCATAATAAAAAAATCATTTGCAGAAAGTGTGTAAAACAGAATGGGTACGGCTCCATTAGAGTACAGAGACAAGCACTGAACGTTGGAAACAGTTATGGAAGATACAATCGATTCCAAATGGAAAGCTCGGGAAGTCAGCAAATATGAAGGAAGAAAACAATAATCAAAGAGTCGTTTACCATTACGACATTTACATTATATCAAAACGTCATTTTCAGCATCAACAATCAAACATGGGTGTCTGTGTGTTATCACAAAACTGTGATGATGAGCGAGAACAGAATGTGTTGGAACAATACAACATAATAATGTCCACTCTAGTTCTCATCATCAAAAACCGTACGATAACGAAAACCAAGACTCAGCGCGCTGATTCCTTGTATTATTATCGGCCCTGAAAAATAGTGTATAGAGAAAACACGTCAGGCTAGCGAGGCACGGAGCGAGTTGTAATTTTAGCCTCGAAACGGATATTACAAATTAACAACTTGACTAAAATAAAAGTAAGTTAGAAGCCAAATTCATCAGAAATGTATACTGGAATGCAACTATCAAAAATGTTATTTATTGTAGTTGCTGCATGTGCTTCTATACATTACTGATCCCCTAGTGAATATTATCTTGCACACGAGTACATCTAAATCCTCTCTAACCTCAAGAACAGATGGTAGCAATGTTATTAATTCACATGACGATAGAAAACATACAGACTGTTTAACAACGTTTTCAGTTATATTAAGTTTATTATAGAGACTGAAACCGATAACCGTTCTTGGGTATACTGATCAGCCACAAACCTGATGCAAGGCTACAGGGTTCAATTTATCGACAAGAAACACACACGTGTCAACTCCTCAGTTCCCCCAGCAACCACCCACTCTGCTAAAAAGAAGCTGCATTCGAACTTGGTTTAGAAGAGCTGAATTACACTGGACTACTAAAGAGCTCCGAAAAAAATTACTTGTGTCGAGTAATTCTCCGCAACGGATACCCACGAAATTTTATCAGACGGAGTTTGCAGCAGGAAGTAAGAGACTCAAACTCTACGAAAACGAACTGCACTGTCCTACATCGAAACCGTATCAGAAATGACCGCAAGATCGCTGAGACCACATGACATCACGCTAGCGCACAAACCAACCTCAACATAATGAACATTTGCAGGAAAGTACCTGGTTTAGACATTAGAACATGTAGCGAACAAGCTTGTTTTCGGTGATTCATCATCAGGCTAAATATAACACTTTATGTGGATTAATCTTGTAGGAAAATGTATGGTAATGGATCGAACGGACCGTTATCAGTTTCAGAAAGATCATGACAATTGTACAAATTATTTATGGCTGTTACGATAGCGGTCATGAGTACGTAATCTGTTCGGTTCCGACGTAGACATCAGGCCATGGGAGATTCATTGTTTTGACGAAGCGTCTTTGAATACATAGTGAGGGAGGGTAAGCGGATGGCTATGGCTTCTGCAACTGCCAACAGGCACTCTTTGCCCCGTTTTGATTGTAAACCAGGAGCTCGATAGTTAGGAGAGGACCAATCATTGGGATCAATTGAGTGGTTGAACTCTATTAAATGTGCAACGATAGAAGACGAGCAAGGTTTTGCCAAGCCTTCAGTCAGCCACACCGGATGACGCTCCTGAATACATTCAGACAATCGCCGTGCCGTGCGGCCTACAAACCTCGTTCCATAGGAACAAACGAAATGGTATACACAATAAGAAGCAGCATGAACAGATAATGTATCTTTCAACTGAGGGCGCAAAGTCGGTGTGGAATTAAACTGAACAAGCAGTTTGGCTGCAAAATAGGTCTTGCTTAGAGCTATGCTAATTTTGTTGCTTATATTATCTGAGGTATTATCGCCCTTAAAGGGTAATGAAATATAAACAGACTTCTCTCTACAGTGTGCCGATTGTTCAACTTTGTACTGTTTGACATATGCTTGTGAACAAACTGTTCGGGATAGCCGTTTTCAACTAGCACTTTAAATGCGGATTGTTTTTCCTCCTCTAGAGTGTCAGTCGAACATATTTTCTTAGCCCTGTCGATCGTACGTCGGATAAGATTAATCTTCTGTCTTAATGGTACAAAACTATAAAAGTTCGTATATTGTCCGGTCCATGTTAACTTACGGTGTACGTTCCTTTGTATCGTCCCATATGAGCGACGGGATAGTTAGACGTCTAGGAACGAGATACCTTCGGGTGACTCAGGTTCCATGGTGAAATGGATAATCCTGAGTTGAACCGTTCTAGTATTTCCCTGGGGCATATTGATTCATCAGTGACGCAGATAATATCATCTACATATCGTTTGTAAAGAGTGAGCGAGTTAATCGTGGTTGCTAGCACACCACATTCAATCTTTGCCACAAAAATATCAGCCAGTAATGGTCCTAATGGTGACCCCATTACTACTCCGTCTTTTTGTCGATATAGTCTACCAGAAAATTGGAACTGAACATTATAAGTACAATGGTATAACAACCTTTTCAATTCTTCTATCGGTAATCCCAAGTTTATGCAGTTTTTCTCAAGAAAGTCGCCTAGAAACTCAATTGTCTCTCCGAGCGGGATATTAGTGAATAAGGATGTTACATCAAGTGAGAATATTCTTTTTCCTGACACGTTTAGCTTCTTCAAAGTTTCAACGAATTCGAAAGAATCACTCGAACTGTGGACCGCTATCTGTCTCTTTACAGGCTCTAACACCTCAGCCAGCCATTTCGCAGTTGCATGATATGGGGAATTACTCATGTCTAAGATCGGTCGTGAAGGTATTCCACTTTTGTGAACCTAAGGCAAGCCATAAAGTCTAGGAATAACAGTGCCCACTGGTCTGACTCTCGAAAACGTACTTGAATCGATAAGTTTCGCCTGACTTTCTGAGACTGATAACAATCCGTTCGGTCCATTATCGTACATTTTCTCACCAGGTTAACCCATACAAATGTATTGTACTTAGCCTGATGATGAATCACCGAAAACAAGCCTGTTTGTTACACGTTCTCATAACGACGAGGACTATCAAAACCAAAGAAACAGCTCAAACCTGCCGATAGAATAAACGTTATTTACCAAATCCAATACAATAACTGCAGACAACACTACGTCTGCCACACCGGAGGGGAATTATTAACAAAAATATATGAACAAGAATTGGCCATCAAGAGACACGATCAATTTTCGTTGACCCCCGTCCTCGAGGATCAAACTATACACATCTTCAACATGAGTAACACAAACGTGCTTACCCAGGCAAACACCAGACACGCAAGATAATTTCTCGAAGCTGGGAATTCATCAACCGGGTCAATAAACAAACACATCAAGCTGGACAATATGCACGAACAAACGCGAACCAAGGTCTTCAGGAGATGTAAACACTGTCAAACCCAAATGCCGAGAAACCCGAACAAAGCAACTGGAACAGATCGGACCGGTGGTCAAAACGGGACAATGGATAATTAATTGGGTCGAATTCCAAAATGAATTGGCCCACTCAGTCAAAAGACGGGGCAGTCAATCGGATTCGAGGTCGAAGTTCAACAGCAACACGAGGCAGTCAATCAGACTCCAAATCAAAGGCTCAAGAGCTGTAAGAAATAACCAGTAGGACCTCATGTTGAAGTCCAAATGCAACAAAAGCAGCCAGTGGTAATTCAGATCAACAACGACGGTAAGTGACCAGTGGAAATTCACAGCTAGAGGCCAATTCACTCTGGTGTGTAAGAGCAGGCATCCAACGAACTCCATCAAACTTCACGCCGAAAACTATACGCCGAAACATTTACTCACTGATAATGTCATCTCGCTTGGTGATGAAACGTATCAACCTAAACGATAAGCTCGGTGAAAATACCAATACTCAAATCCTCTACTCGAGCTACCAAAACATCACAAGTGTTCCCAACCATCAGATTGGTGTAGTAAATAAATATCCTACTGCTCACTCATCTCAGTCACCTCTTCCTCTCGTACAACCGAACACGTGAGTCAATCTTCACGTTTAATTCACATAGTGATGAAAGTGTTTTTATGAACACTTCAACTGAACCCAGGAAATTATCACAGATAGACAGAAATCGCACTCCAACACCGGAAAGGTGGATGGTAGCATACTTCAACGAATCACTAAGTTGTAAAAACTTACACCGTGCTTGTCCTCACCGGTTAGTATCCCCCAAGCGTCCACTAGTACGCAAGCATATGCAAAACTCCACGGTTACACCAGTTCCTCAAGATCACATTATGCCAGCTAGGAGGATTCCACTGCGATCAATGAGTTGTACCCTACAGCGGTTAATCTGATTGACAAGTACCGTTGTTGGGGAATGTCTATTTTCCCCAAAAATGATTTATTTTTCGAGATATTATCGAAAAATAAATTGAGATTTTGAATCTTACTTTTTCGCGCCATAACGGGCCAAAACTCAATTTTGGCGCACGTTTCCCCGGCGCCTGTGATTGGCCCATCCCACTGTTAATGCACCAATTCAAGTGGGATTCTTCAAGGCCATCAAAAGGCTATATATATGCAGACGCTCGTCTGCATTGTTACCTTTGGTTTGAGAGCAAATACAATCTCTGCTAAAGGTCACGGTCTTCTGTGTTGTTCTGAGGTTTCCGGGTGTTGCTAAGCTCAATGCTACGTTTCGTGATTTGTATTGTCGTGTGCTAGACATTCTGATTATCGTTTGACCAGCGGGTCATAACAACCGTGTACATTCATAATGATCGTTACACGGGGCAGACAGACTCAAGGATATGAGGTCAGTCATGAGTGAACTACAGTCATCATCATTGTCGCACAAGTATTATATAACCATGAAGAAGAAAAGCAAACCCGGTATAGGAAGAAAGAAAAAAGAACACGAAGGAACATAACTACTGGAAAGAATATCTACGTCTATATTCAAACATATAACCTTAAGGAGCCTACACCTTGCAAACACAACCAAGCTGTAGATAAAACCAGATAAAACTAAAGCAAAACAACTTCCTCATGGCTTTCAGTGCTCCCGTCATTAAATGTACGCACTTCACAGACAACTCGACCAAACAACAATATTCATGCTACTGAGCTCGGTTAGCCGCCGTCTCACCTAACTTCTCCAGCCACCGACTCTATGAGTCGCGAGATCCCCAGCCCGGGAGACGGACCCGATCTACAGTGGCTAACCCATTCGTGAACGACTTCATTTCCCTACGTCAGGCCATATTCTGTCCACCTTGTGCCACTCGGCTGCAGCGTTGGCAAACAGTGCTCGGTGTAGCAGGCAACTAACTGACATTCTAAGACCATGATCTAACCATTTGTCTGTGCAAATGTGAAAAGAAGACAAAAAACTCGTTCGACAATCACTACCAAATACCCGCTTCATAAGCTTATCGTTGATTACTCGCTGGTGCCACCCGACACGACCGATCGAACGCAAACATCTATGGTCAAATACCTGAAGACGGTTCACGTCTTCTAATCTGAGCGGCCAAGTTGCGCTACCGTAAAATGATAAAACTCTCACTGTCGCCTTACAAACACGACCCTTGGGCCTCAGAAAAATACTTCTCCGTCGCCAGATTTGCCCCAGATTGGCGAATATCGATCCAGTCTCAGAGATACGTGCTTCCGTATCATTTCCAATATCTCCGCTGCAGCGTCCCAGGTAAATAAATCGGTCACCAACATCCATAACTTCATTATCTAGCATTAAATCTACGAAGTCACAGTAATCTTGCATAACCACTATGCGTTTTCGAGGTTGCAAAATGCATTCCAAATAACTTAGCACAACGTGAAATGGTGTCTAGCATTGTTTGTGCCGTTTGGAAAATGTCAAACAGCAACACCTTGTCATCAGCAAAATCAAAATCAGTCAGCCTTCCACCAGCCAGGAGGCCCACGCCGACATCTTGTGAGTGCCGCAAACATCCGTCCATTATTTCGTCTATGAAAAAAGTAAACAAAGATGGTGATACAGGATAGCATTGACGTACACCGCTCCGGGTAATGAAAATGTCAGACAGCTCACCGTAAACCCTAACCTGAGCCGAACTATAGGAATAAAGCGTGGACAATACGTTCACACATTTGGTCGGTACACCACTGTTTAAGTGACTATAAAAATGTAGATCGATCCACCGAATCAGACGCACTTTTATAGTCGAGAAATACGGCCACTGTTGGTCGGCGGTATACATGACGCTGCCTCAGAATTTGACGAAGGGTAAAAACTTGATCTATACATTCCCGCCCAGGGCGAAACCCCGCCTGCTGGTTCCTGATGTCTACTTCTCCAGCTGCAATAAGTCGGCAAGTATACTGAATGCCAGGACCGTACTGATAACCCGGATCAAACTAATTCACTAATGGCTTCCGCAACAGCCCTTGATACACTTCTTGAATATGGGACTTATTATCGAGTGGCTCCATAGTAGTCTCCGTTGTCCACACAAGTTGAAACAACTGTGTTAGACTCTCAACTAACGCCTCCTCACCTTCTTTGAGAAATGCCGATACGAGATCATTTGGGCCAGCAGCCCTATTACGATTGAGAGCTGAAAGGCAATTGTGGACCTCAGTCCCAATGGATAATTCCAAATCTACCGACAAGGGTACAACATCATATGTTTGTAGTGGCAACACAGTAGAAGCACGAGGCCAGCTAAACTGACTCTCGAAGTGTTCCGTCCACCGCTCTAGTCTTCTGGATTTATTATGGATGAATGTCCCATCTGTCCCGTTGATAGCTTCACTGGCAGATGGTCACCTGGGACCATTGGCACGGATAAGTTTGAAGAGTGTGCCGATGTTCCCTGACGCAAAGGCGATCTCCATTCCCCTACCTGTATCCATTAACCAAGCCTCACGATCACCATTTAGGTCACGTTTCAGCTTCCTACGGATATCTCTCCCAGACTTGTTCTATGAACTACGAAGAAGAATGTTCCGTCTAGTTTCAAACAACTCCAGGGATTTCTATGAGATCCAATGTGTGTTCAACCCACGTACCTCCGTGTCGAATGATACAGTAACTGCTTCATAAATTGCCTGGGATATCTGGATCCAGTAGTTATTAGGATTTTCCGAGTGAGAACTACTAGGGCTGCTCTCTAAACTGGTTTGGTACATATGCTTTACTGAAAGTATGCCCAGTCTGTCAACAGCCAGTCGTTGCGGTCGATGTGGTCGTTGCGCAGCAAAAGTAACAACAAAACGACAACGTACCAACGCATGCTCTAAGTCCAAGTATGTGCTCCAATAAAAAACGACATTCGCGAATGGAACCCCGCCACCTACAGTGGTCTATTTGAAACCAGGCCTGATTCGGAGAAGGTAGACACTAAACATATCAATGAGGTGCACGATGCCTAAAACTAGTGCTGGCTAAAAATAACTTATGCCCGTTGCACAACTGCAACAGTCGCCCATCATTATCCGAGCGATGTGATACTATCCCAAAACTGCCACTTGAACTAGATTCGACTTCACCAAGGCGACCGACCTGAGCGTTCCTATCTCCGGCCAGAACGGCTATATCAGAACCACGTGTCGATCGAAGAAGAGAGGCCAGATCCGAGTAAAACGCGTCTTTGACGCCGACGTCACTACAGTCAGTAGGAGCGTAAACAGACAAAATGAAAACATTTCTGAAGCTTTTGTGTCTAGACCTGGCTTTAACAGAACCCGCCAAGCGGACGGCGCTAAGTCTACTGTTAACAGGAATCCACCCTAAGAATACGGCTGCGGATGTCGTGCTGAGGACTATACCTACTCAAGCATCCCGACCTATACTGCTACCTTGCCGAGATGGTCGGGCCTGTGTACTGTTTTGATCCGG
>LUCH01002368.1:0-34229 GCA_013368495.1 Paragonimus heterotremus
ATGTAAGGTGGTCAAAGAATGACGCGATTAAGAAATATGAGATATCTGACTGTTCCTTTGAACAAAAGTACTTGTTGACTGTTGGATTAAGGGTATCATACTAACCCACACTGCTTGGTAGGAATGTTTTGCGAGATGACCACCGTTAATTCTATTGTTACATCAATTTAATGTTGCTTAGCAATGCCTACGCTTCTGTTGCTGGTTCCGCTCTGGACACCCGACTAACTGTCTCAGATATGAATAGACTGACCTTGCTTTGCTACTTGCCCTCACTATACGATACGCATTAAGTTCATGAAAGTAACCAATGAGATACGATAGAAATCTCATTGTCCAAAGCATTTTACGTAATATTTTTGGCTTTTTTCAAGTTAATAGGCGTGAACTAATCAAACAAATTCTCACTTTCTTTGTCGCAAGCAATCTGTTTGAGACGGTAGACAGTTTCACATACTTGGATAGAACTATCTCGTCAGCTTGTAATATTGTTGATGAGATATCAGCGAGGATAGCAAAGGCACCAGTTGTCTTTGTCAACCCGAATCATCTGTGTCGTAGAAAGACGTTCGATTCCGGCTGTAAGAAATGGTATACAATGCTTGTGAGCGTCTTGTTTTGCTCTTTGGTTCGTGAACGTTATCTGTCCACGAGAAAGATGTCAACAAATTCTCTCTGTTTGACCGGCGTTGCCTTCATCGGTTAGCCCACATTAAATGGACGGATTACATAAGCAATACGGCCGTTCGCCGGCTTGTATTCTGGAACGCTCGGGACGCATGATCAGTTTGTCAGCTTCACAGCCTATGATAGTTGGGTCACGTACTCCGCAGGCCAGTAAGTATTTACTGTGCCGGAAATTATAACTGCGACCACCGACGTTTGATCAAGCAACAACGGAGTCACGAAATATGAAGACGCTAACTATTTCTTTAAGTAAAGTGGATGGGTGTCGCCTATCTGGTCTATCTGCCGGTTAGAAACGCTATCCGAGATGGTGGTGTGCCGCAGTCAACAGCGCGCCTGCATTGATACGATGTCAGGTTCTTTTCTTTCTTCTCTTCCTTCCCTAACCCTCGGACTGAAATTCAAAATTCCTCCCAAAAGAGTCGACCGATTACAAACAAAGGTGCGATTTGAGAACCTGTATGATCAAATAAAATACTTAAGTCCAACGTCACAAGAAAATTGAAGATGGTTCCGCGCGAAGCTGGTCGGTATTTCGCACCAATTCCTGACTTTACCTGTACGTCAGCAGTGCTGTCTGACATCTGAACATTACCAGGCTCTAAAACAACTGCGAGAGATGAAAGATGTGGTTTTCCTACAAACAGACAGAGGTTCCGGTACAATTATCGTGAACAGGGCTGATTATATGCCCAGAATAAGGGGTAACCTAGCAGACATACGAAAATTTCACACTGATAATACGAATGACAACATTTTATTAGAGAAACAGATATAAGGAAAGCTGCAAACCTTACTACTACATGGGTACATCACGGAACTGCAAACCAGACAAATGAAGCCAACCGGAACCCGCAGACTACAGCTAAGAGGTGCCACAAAAGCACACAAATATGGTGTTCCGTTAAGGCCAATCCTGTGCATGAACAACTCACCGTACCACAAGCTTGTCAAATGGCTTGTAGACATTCTCCATCCCATCCGTCAAATGTTCACCCCCTCCATTGTGTAAAAGACTCCTTCGAATTGGTACAAACTTTGCAGAATGTATCGGTGAGTTCACATAAGATGCTGCCTCCTTGTTTACAGACGTTCCCCTTCGAGAAACAGTTGACTTTTTATGCGATTTTATTTCCCATCAGAACCTACCTTCTTGCCTCCCAGTTGATTATCTCAAGGAACTTATACTTTTGTGTACAGAGAACATCCGTTTTGATTTTGCAGGATCATCTTATAAGCAAGTAGATGGTGTAGCAATGGGCAGTCCATTGGGCCCAACACTTGCAGATGCTATAGATGGTGCCAGCCTCTATAAGCGATATGTAGATGATATTTTGATTTTTACCGCTAATATTCATTTTGTTTCGCTTTTAAACTTTTTTAATTCTGCTCATCCTGATTCTGCTGTTTCTTATGAAGAGGAAGCAAGCAACGGTTTATCTTTTCTAAACTTTTCACTCACTAGACGACAGGATGGCTCACTACAACGCTCAGTGCACCGCAAGGCCACTTGGGGCGGTCAGTATTTGCAATTTTCTTCTTACGCACCAATTACTTATAAACGAGGTCTGGTGCGAGCTGTGTTCCATACATCCCGGGCGATATGCACCGAGGATTGCCCGCAAGAAGATGAAGAAAAGGTTAAATAAGGTGCTGTTCGCAAACGGATATCCTGAGAAGTTCATCGATATTCACAGCCAGAAAAGACTGATCAAGACTGCCGTGAGTACGGTCCCTAAGAAACAGGTCTTTTTGACCCTACCTTTCAAAAGTGATCATATCACAACCGACGTAAGTCAAAAATTACAGTCTGCTCTAACCCGTACATACCCTGCGGCTGAATTTCGGTTGCCACTCGCAACTAGGAGTGTCGCCAAGCCTATTTACAATCGTGTCCTACCGAAATGTTCTGTCTCACATGTAATCTATCAGTTCACTTGCTCTTGTGGTGACGTCTATATCGACGGAACAGATCGGTGTCTACGACAAAGAATGGCTGAACAAACGATTAAATAGTTGGTGCTGGCTATGACACAACAAGCAATGATAATAGAGGAAGTGAAACGAAATCCGACCTCATCCATTACAAAACACATCATGGAAACGGGTCACGTTGTTGACCCCGCCAACTCGTTCCGAGTATTGTTGCGTAATCGGGATCCGAAATTGTTTGCTTTCTCCAAGGCAATGTTAATCAACCCTCGCCGTCGGTCCTGTGTGTGCATAAACTGTTGACTGACGCGATTTGTCTGTCCTGAAACTGATAACAGTCCTTGTTTCCTGTAAACCCAATCGTTGATTCTTTCTATTGTTGTTGTTATCCCCATGTCCTATATATTCCAATGTTTTACGTTCGTGACTGAAGAGATTAAACGGAATGTTAACATCTCGCGACGTGTTTTCTATCGTTACTGGTGAACTGGATAAAGGGAACTCATTGTTTTAATTTTTATTTTCCTATTGGTTAGTGCTCTTTTTAGTAACATTTTCTTTTACTAGGATATTCTAAATTACTGTTTAGGTGAGTGACGGTCAGATCTACAGTACCTTCTGGTCAGGCTCTTGACTGCTGATGATGATAGTCATGACTGTGAAAATCTTTCAGTCTTCTATTCCACAGCGTAGCTAAGATAGTTAGGCATCTCCTAAAAACAACACAGAACTTCATCGTATTCAGCCACTATGCTAGATCTTCATCTGAGCGTAATTCCCTTTGAGGTGCCACAGACACTGGCATTTGTCGTAAGTGATTTTTGGTTCAGGCCGACTGCCAAATATACATAATGCGTTTCTAAATAATTTCTTCGTGTTGTTGCTCAGAAGTTCATGAACTTAACAACCTTAGTTCTTCGTAAAGTCATATGAATTCAGAACAACATGTAATTCTTTTCTGAATGTAAATACCCACCCACTGTACTGCAACACATAGATCTGGAATTGACTGAGTTGTCGAATAAACTGAAAAATATGTAGCTCAGCTGGTGGAGCGCTTGACGAGTTTGAACATGTTGTTTCTGTCATTGCTTCGATCCTAGCAGGAGCCATGACGTTTCACAATTGGGTCTCATCTAACACAACGTCAACCACAGCTGATTACGAACGGATTCCATCCGGAAATTGTTTGAGACTGTTTTTAATCTGGAAGTCTTCATATCTCGATTCCGACGGCATTTACTGTACTCAAAGCATATGTGTCATGTGGGAGATAACCTTATGAGGTAATCATGATTTGCAAATAAGTGTATAAGTCATGGTGTAAGTCATTCACTTAGTAATCCAGGACTCCTCATAGTGGTTCGTTGAGAGCAGGGTCTGTGTTTACAAGTCACCTTGAAAAGAAATATTATCAGAGCTTGAGTTGAATTTCTACCCATAAACATATTCGACTCATATATCAAATTGCCTACGGTAATTTGATAAAGTTTTGAGCGAAACCATTTTTTCACGGAGTTAACTTCTGTTTGCTTGTATTGACCATCAAAAAGGCAACGTATGTGTATACCTAGTTATATAGTGTGCATATATATATATATATATGGTTGAATCGAGGCCCGATCCGAACTCGTCTCTGGACGTAACCTAAGTGCGAGGGATCCGCTGGAATCGCTAGTGTGTAGTTCAGCAAGCATTTGGATGCTAGGAAATCTTTGGATATTTCACAAAGCATTAGGACATGCCGAACGCAGATGCTGCCTGCTGTGTGATTGTGTACGCTTGTGAGGGGTGGCAAAAGAGGACAACACTTGATGTCTAACTAATTTTAGTGTATTGTCTCCCATTGGGTGGTAGCTGTCTCAGACTCCGTGATTCAATGTCTAGATGGAAGTCACTTGCTTGCAATTTTCCCTAATCCTAAGGTATTGGTAACAGTACTTTTGTAAGGGATCTTTCAGATGTTGTTAGTGATTTCGCAAACTGCTTGGTGGCTGGTGATTCTGTTCGAGAACAACCCTCTTCTCTGACACAATCGATCGAAGTGAAACATGAAATTTGTGTTAGTGGTCCTATACTAGTAATAAGTGAAATGTAAATTGAAATAGCAGTCGAGGATGACTGCCATTAATGTTGACAGCTGCTTTGTTAACATATGACCCTAAGAAAAAGTTGAAGTTTAACTTTCTGAGTAAAAGAGTATCAGTCTTCTACAGTGTGCGGTAACGTCTTCGGTAAGATTCTGCTCTGAGACTTTACGAGTAAAAGTATTTGAATAGCTATGTCGTTTGTAATGCACTGTAGCCTTGTTTAGGCAAAATTCTCGTTGGTCAGTGTGTAAAAGAGTGAATCGAATACAATAAGCTGAATTAAACTGTCTTTTATTGAGAAGCAGAATTTCGTAAGCCGTGATTAGTTACGGAGAGTGTTAAATAATTTTGGCTGTTTTATGTGAGTTCGTTAGTCGGCGTGAATGTTTTGTGTGGATATCAAACTATTTACGTAGTCTTGTGAAACCGTGCTTGTTAGAAAGTTGCTATCATCGTTAAACAAGACTGTACATTAATCATAATCCAAGCCAATTTTCATTCGATCATCATGACGACAGTTGTTTTTAACAGATAAAAGATGCAAAATAGCTTCTGAATGCCCGACACTTTGGAAATGCCCTAACATTTCACTTTTGCTAGTCATCTGGTAGAGGGTTGCTTGTTGTTAATACACAGAACTTGTAGGCTTTAGAGAATGAAAGCTGTTTCTATAATTGCGGCAAGAAGTGTTGAGCTGGAATTCAACACACGTAGGACTAACAAAAATCTGATTTGTGTGTATTTTTTCTTCAAATGTTGTGCGTATTCAACAGGATCTGGGTAAATTTTACACAAACATACCCGTTCTCTGTAATACTCTTGTTACCAATCGGACACTGAAGAGCGCTGTCAAAATATAATGCCCACATCGTTCATATATATATATATATATATATATATATATATAACACAAAAATCACACCGAGTGGCGAACCTACCACAATTTGACAAAGAAAGAAGTATTATGTTGTGTGAAGGAGATGAAAGATGTGGTTGAATCAGGAAGAAAATGTTATGACGACGCATCCGGACACTCGCAATACGATCGCTATGGACTTCTATTCTTCGCCATATCAGACATCGTCCTAAACCAAAGTTGTTCAATGCCCTTTGGACCCCGGCCAGGAACCTGGAAGCGCCCTACTGAAGCAAGCTTCAGTGTCAGTATCTTCGTGCTCCCAGCTGAGGTAAATCACTGGCCACCAGGCTGCTGCTTACAACTCCACACACCACTCACAAATAAGGCACCATGTGACACGCAATTAATTGGCATTCGTAAGATGTGGCCAAACCAATAAAGCCAATGAAACAAGAGCAACATACTCAACGGCTGACAAGATCTATCCGCTCCGAAAACACGTCGGTGAGCGTCGTCACTTCTGTCTAGCTTAGCTCTGAGTCGAGAGGTAATTGTTTAAGCGGGAGTGCCTAAAATCGAGACTGCTACTGCTGAGTTATTTTTAGTCGCAAGGACATATTAGGTCGAATAGATGCAAATACGATATCGTGGCAGCTGTGGTGTGCCACATTCAAGATATTTAGGTAAAATCGTAAACGTCAGTGGGCAAATTATCTGTCTGTCCTTCAGTTAGGCATTCCACACCATACTGCAGACCTTCAGTGTGCATAACACCTAATTAGATCTTGACATGAGGGCAATCAGAAAGAGTGTCAAGTAGTTTCATGAGCATTAGTTCCGTTTTCGTAAACATTGGACAAGCTGGCAGTTAGTGTTACGAACCACGCCTAAGTGAACGCGTTTAATTCTACCCATAGTAGTAATGAATGCACCGGCCTGCTTAGTAGATAAACCATCAGCATACTCAAAGCGGACCACATAATGTGCGTTATGACATAGAGGACTTCATCGTTTTCCAGCTTCATTATCTTCAGCTATAACCCACAAGACCCAGAATGTTCATTTAAGCATCCATACATCTTATAAGCCATCATAGATGCCATTTTTTAGATTCTGCCATTAGAGTCGTTCTTTCGTATTTCGTCTAGTTCTTTCAAGCCGTTTGTTCCTTTCACACATGTCGATTCTTCGATTCACTCCCTAATGTAGACGTTCATCTGGAAAACGCCGGCCTCCAGGGAGATATGGAAATGGTCCCGTTTAAACAACCTGTACCAGTTGTAGTACATAAGTCCTCACTCGTACGTACCAATGTTGTGTGTCCTCGCGTCCTTATCGGATGCGGAACGTGCTGCTTGAACCAATGGTAGTGAGTCGAAAACTGTTTGTAAGAACTTAAGTAGGCAGTGACGATTTAACTGCAGTTGATGTGAAAGTGTAATCCGAACGCAGATGACGTAAGCACCGTATGTGTGTACACACATACAGTATGCTGATATGAATGTAGATATTCCAACCCATAGTTTACTTTGTCTCACTTCTTTCAGCATGTACTGAATAATGATTATGTGGGCACTGCGTACCACATTCATATAGCACGTCAAGTGTCTTAGCATTCCAAGGCATAAAATGGGTTGAAGATATCTAGGAAATTGGAATAATGACTGTCGCGTGTAACGGCCGAAAACTGACAAATTGAAAGCCTGTACGGTTTAGTTGGGGGAATAACAAATAGGGTAAACATGTGCCTCCTCCATTGCAGCGTGCATCACGGGTGTCCTGCCATTAGCATCTCGAGACCGTGAAATCCAGTCGTTGTTGACACGTTGAAGGTCTATTTCCATTTTATGGAATGACTTTGGGGAGCGAGATTCTTCCTCAGTCAAGGCTCATCCTACCATCCGTCGACATCCCATTGTGTCAGAAACTCCGAAGTGTTCATTGTATTATCTGACGGCGTTTGTTAACGCCGAAGGAAATTTGCATACTACTGAAATCGTCTGAACAAATTCAAATTTATCTCTGAGATACGTGCAGACTGTGAGCCTAATAACGTCAGTTAGAACAATCGGAATAACAGAACTATCCTAAAATCACCGCAATCACTAAAACAGCAGTCGAATGTTTTGAATCCTATACAAAAGTCAGGAAAATGTGCAAAAATAACCGCTTCCTCAATTTAAATTGGAATCAATCTGGTGTTCAGGTGATCGACCTAAGAACAAACAAGATTACGGAGCTACGCACTATCCTCATTAAGTAGCTGAAAATGAACCAAGAATAAAATGATAGAATGAATGAATTCAGATGGTGGTGTTACAATTTATAATCACTAATATTGAAAATATTCAAGAGATGAAAAACTGTAGTTATGAATTGGAATAAACTTCGGAGACGGATACAACTTTCACCAGATAGACGTTGAGTATCCGGAAATAATTAAGCTATCACGAACTGACAAAGCGAACACTGATAATATAAAAGACAGAACTTTTGGTGCAATGCTTGCTGCATAAACTGAATGCAAACTTCAATTCGTTCCGAACCCTAGGTAAGTGTGAACAGTACAATGAAACCATGCGAAGAGTCGCGAGCAAGGGGGTAGAGCAAATATGACCTTTATGTTAAGAGAACAAAGACGAATAAAACCGTCTTGATACGAACTCGAGCGCTATAGGGTGAACCAGTAGAAATCACGCAGGAATGATAACCAATAAATGTGGCTTACATGTACGTGTCATGCGGAGGACAGAGAACATGTGGATGTGCAGGGGCAATGAGAGGCAGGTAGACGATCACAACATGCTCTGGTCGACTGAAGTTTGCCTAAAAGGTTGACGAGACAGGGTAGTAAACAAGAGAGATTCTGCTTTTGTCTATATAAGTCTGCATAGTGGACGTCAAACTGTTCCAGACAATCACTTATAAATGTGTGCCTTGACAAAAGCGTATATGTATGGAAGAGCACTCGAGGAGCCTTCTGAAAACAACTCCATCATTCTTCGTCAACACACATTAAACACACAAAATAAATTCGATCAAGCTGCCAATTAGTTCAGCATCGTCATACACCTAAAATCAAACAGATGGGTTACAGAAAAGGCAACAGTTAACCATACGCGTTGCTTTATGAGTACCAACTTCATTTACTATACTGGCCTTCTAGAACACAAAGTGATCGAAGGCCGCATTTCACCTAGAGATGTCTTCACAACAACCTGCTTAACATGGATATCCACTTCCGGGAACAAGGTTATCACTGTGCCGTTTAGCCAGTAGCCCCTAGGAATGCATGAATCATACTTGAGGCCAAATTCCTCAACCTGCTAGTCACCTGGAACTGTAAGCCACCTGTAACAAACTTACAGTTTAGGCAAGTACTCACGTCGTCTATTATGCTGATAATTGCAGTGTTGAGATAGTCGGTGAATTTATCTGACTCAGAATGGGCACGGTTACATAAATAGCTATATGAGTGATACTCGGCAAGATTCAATGACACCATGTTAAAACGTTTGGTTTTTATATTTGATAGGTATACAATCCATATGCCTGTATTTATACCTGAGTAATTTTTGTGGTATATCGGATCGTGTTACAACATCACCTACCCCATTCCCGTTTCTACAGTGAAATCATTTTAATGTGTGCTTATTCTGATGAATAAATGTAGGTGACCTAAACCGAGGAGTTTGTTTGTTAGTCACTGAACACAAAGATGTTCATTTCACTCAGGTGACTTGATCTGGCCCTATTAAAGTTTCATACAACACGGGCAGATGTAGACCACAGTAGATCATAATCATAATCTAATTAGAGCCATAAACGACCTAAAAGTAGTACAAGGGCTAGATGGAAAAACTGAGTGTGAATTAAGCAATGACTAGCTTATAGCTGTTGAGCTTATTTGTAGAATCAGTTCATCGGATACTGCGCGTATTCCAGAACTGGAATTCCAATGGACGCTTTTACAACTTTTTTCTGAGCAAAACATAATCAAGAACAAAGCGTATCCTGTCGGTGGATAGGTGAGAAAGTAGCAACACTTCGTACTGAAGAAATTCAAAAACGAATTTCGTTCTGAAAAATGAAAATAACACGAATAACAATCCACCATATAATAGTTGTGCTATTTTCTTTTAATCTACATGAACATATATGTGCATGCGTATCGGCGTATTCATGTAAATCGTACATTATGTATTTACGTGAATTTCTGAAGTATTCCCACCTTTAAATTATACAACATTATACAGTGATACTGCTTGAGTTTGTTAGCCCATATTGCTGTGCGGGATAAGTAGATCGTATTTCCTGTATGTTTTGATTAGGATATAAAATCTGTTGAATGATTTACAAAAGTAAAGACAGCACATGAAGATTAACAAAAAGAAATATGTACAAATAAGTAAGCCATGACCAAACACTAAAATCCACATAAACAACATTTCAATACTCGCTATCTTCTAACAATGGGATATGAAAGTCCCCAAGAAAATGTTGATATACCATGTTCCCGACAGACAGAGACAATCATCTCAGAAACTTTATATCCCGGAATAAAGTTAGATTTGTCATATTTATTATCTCCAAAGCCTGCCTTTTACCTTCTTAGCTCTGGCGCACAAACCTGATATAGTGGTAGGATACGCTCAACTCAGGGTCATTCAAATTACAAAAATACTTTTGTGGACCATGCATATTTAGGCTTTTGGATGAGCAGGCAATAAAGCTACTTTTCGAAACTAGTCTAGGATTGTCATCAACTCACCACTAACCATACATCTGTGCGTTAAACTTTTGTAGTGTTTTTCTTCCTCCATTTTCTCCCACGTCTGTACAAAACGGAATAGTTTGTGATATTGCTAACCAGCTTAGCCATAACTACAGTATGTGCTCCGGTATCGGCAAGTTCCGAGTATAAGAACAATATTCCTATACAACAGTCAGCCAGTCCATCATCCAGTATCTCTTTAGACTTGACTCCCTACTTGGCGATAGGAGGTTTGCTAGTAAATACTCTGATGGGTAGGACATCTTTGATTGAGCTCTGTGTTTCTTTTAGGGTTGATCGTAATACACTGAAAATGAAGCCACTATTGGCAGCTCTTCTGAAATTGGGAATCCTGTGAGCTCCATGACTGATCTAATGATCGATGGCAAAACACGTCGTCAAGTGTCAGATTTTTTCCGAAATGACGTCACAAAGCCTACATGTCTGCTACTCAGTTGAAAGTAAAGTATCCAGTAAGATAGAGTGGTAGAGGAATCAAATACTGAAGATTCCAAACATTATTCTTAGGAAATCCATACGGTTTACGTAGAAAATTAGGTTAGATCAGTTAATTTCTACTAGTCGGCCAGGTTTTATGTGAATCACTTGAAGTACGCGGGGTCTAAGTATAATTCCTATATATGTTGCTGCAATCTTCTCAATGAAAGCTCAGTGGTAACGAACAAGATACGACAAGAGCTGAGAAGTCTGGTTTCAGCTAATCTCATCAACAAACGACTGAGGCCATCAACTATGAGCAGTAAGCAGGTCCAACTACCACTGGATTCTATGCCATTAAAAATATTTATAGTCGCAAATTTCAAATGTTTCGGCTGTGAACGATAAACAGCATCCGCTTAGCCTATACAGGTCATAACTCGACCCAAATTGATGTACGTAAGATCAGATTTCATGCAAAAACGGACTCGTGTGGTTTAGTCAACTGGACAGAAATACTCTTGTATTGATACAGGCTCTACATGGTTTACAAGCTTTCATCTCCACAATGTTTAAGTGGTAGTAATCGATAATATAGACATTGACATTTCAGTATCGATGTCTGTAGAATGTTTAAACATGAACTATCGTGCTGTTGTTCAATAACAAGGCTCATAATTTTCCTTAACTGTTCAACGGGAACACAACTTCGCATGCCTGCTAACAGTTTCTTGATACCGTGTTTGCCACTTCTTTTGTGTGATTGCGATTGTAACGTCAACTGACATCATCTGATGATGGCAACCTCCCTCGTGCTGTTTTATGCTGTATTTTAAAGTGCTACAAATTTCTGTGTTGAACATAAAGTCTAGCTAGTGTGCAGCGAATAGAGGAAGTTGAGTATCTTAAATATGGCTTTTGTGGAATATATTTTCAGCAAACGTTTCACTCCCATACTAAAGGATTCGTTTCATAATGCGAGAAAATTTGAACAAAACAAAGGGGAACCACTGATGGAAATGTTTCAGTATACATCTTTTGAGGGAAGCTCATTTTAACAAGATAGAGTAGTATAAACCATAATAGTCACAATCCATTCAATGCCCATGAAATAATTCATGATTACTGATGCTCGTCAAGTACACACATCTATAAACTACCCTTATATTTCCTGCAAACGCTGCTGTTGAGTAGCGGACCCCACAGAATTTGACAGAAGGAACAAAGATGAAAGGTGAATCGTCGTTGACACACAACCAACTTTTTCCATGAGATCCGGAAGGATAGATTTCATGAATTTCATGTCATAAGGTCGACTAGAGGTACACCGCATGAAGGCGCACTTTTTGTGTACATATAGGTCCATCTGGCAAAACATTCCGTTTCAATTAGCTGACCTGATGGAATATCGTCATTTTTAGATCATTTCCTCACAAATCCAAATGCGAGTACAATTTTAAAAATGCACTGTTCTCATAAACACAACGAGTGCAAGTAGTAGAACAAGAAGATTGTCTGTATAAAAGGTGTCATCTGACTCTCACTTGCACATCGATCGTTTATTGGTAACGACTGGTTGAGTCTACATAGTGGAATTTCACAAATTAGCCTTTATTCCGTTTTTCTTATATCTTAAGCTAGGATGTTTATATTGTTCTGCATCAGTGATATCAACTATTAAGAAGTTATTTAATAAACCCATTTCCTTCTACCAGAACGAAACAGAATAGCCACCGTTAAGTGCTTAACTCAACATAGGAATACCGCACATGATTGTAAGAGGGATGTTGAATTAGATCGTAACCATAAGACTACGCCAGTCAAACCATATCTGATATCCGGTGACTTCTGTAGTTAATATCAACGCACCTTTATCTGGTGTCAGGGAATGGGACCAAAGTAGATCCACTGTTCCACACCAAGTTCACAAACACAACCAATACAGTGAGCTTTACAAAAATGATATGCGTTTATTGGAGTACAATTCTCGTAAACTGTGAACTATATGAAAAATTTGAAAAAATATCTGCATTTCTTGAATTACTGTAACCAGTAGCTCATGACTAACCGTTTGTTACTTATTGCAAAACAAATGCCAACTGATGATCGTTCATGAACACAACATATCAGATGATATTCTTGACATTAAGATACCAGCGATTTTCGTAGGTGAACATGACCAAACAACGCGGTAGATATTGAGGATCATGCGATGATATTTTAAAGGCATTTATGGCATTGTGACACGTAAGATGACTTCGAAAATGTTCCATTCTGTTTACTTTCCTAGCATATCCGAAAAGGAGTGGAAAGCTTATTGAATGTATCCAATAAATACATTCCAAGAAAGTATTAAAAATTGTAACAACCACCTGTCCAAAAATGGCTGTACCATCAATTGATTTGACAGCGTAGTGCAAACAGCAAAAAAGGAACCATTGCTAAGGCAGTTAAATACTCCTAGCTGGTAAAACATTCCGTTATTTGACCCGCTCTAACTAGGTAGAAGTGAACGCTTAGGAGATAAGTCTATCAGATTTGGGAGCTCAATTGGAAACCACCTAACATTTAAGAATTGTCAATACTCAGGCATATCGTTCAACTCTGTAGTTGTGGTTGAACAGATAAACATCTGACACAATCCGTATGTACAAAAAACAACTCAAATTAAACGCCACCTTATTGCTCAGCTAACCCAATTCTGCAGGACACCGAGTGTGAATAGTTGTCCCCAAAAAATGATTCAACCTGTTACATTGGTTGATTCACTTAAGTGAGGTTTCCAAAACCTAAGTTTATTCGTCTGCATGCATATTGTATCTCCTATTAAAACTAAAACGAAAAACTGCAAGCAAGCATTTTTTATCTCTCTACTTAAACATAACAACTAACAATTTAGGAAATGAAAGCGCTTCAAGTTAAGAATTCTAGAACTAATTCCTTTGTAGCTGATTATATATTCTACAAAAATCTTGTGTCTGTCGTTATCTCGACATAAGCATCTAACGTTTTCAGCTTCATACTTTTTACTGTAACGCTGTCTCATGCCCTACGAACAGAACCGGATTTCCTGTTAGTCATGTAAAACATCTCATTATGTTGTAACATCAAGTCAACTAAATGAGTGTCAAAAATTAGAACCGAAGTTTTATTTAATCACCTATTAAGTCACGGAAATTATTCTGGAGCCATCAGTAAAGTTTTATGGTTCGGCCAAATTCCGTCCTTACTGTGACGAGTAAGCGTTTTCAATTTAACGGAGCTACTGAATTTTGCATTCTTCCCAATACCGTTCACATAGTATCGATTTGTGTTCAACATAGATAGAACTAAAACAATTGTTTCGCACTAAGTTCCTTACTGGTATTAACGTGAACAACTGACAATAAATCGGTGGTCACTTCTGTTGAGAAACAATGCATTAGTGTCTTGGTTACACGACAGACGCCACACGTTGTACATAGACAGCTGACTGAACATAACAGACAGCTAAGAACTGACCGGTAAAGGTCATGACGAACGAAGAAGTGGTGTTAGCTACGGGTAAAAGTACAGTGAAAATTTCGCGACTGTTGGAGCAAAAACACTAACAGTTCATACAAAATGACAAAAATTGAACATTGTTAAATTTTAATGTGAAGCTTGGAAAAGGTGTCGGTTATTTCTACCGTATTTATCAAGAACGGATTGCAATATGACCGCGAAACTGGAATTCTTGCCAGGCATTGGGTTTTGAACCATTAATGAAACATGTATTATGGAGAGGGTAAACAACTATCGTTGTGTAACACTAACCAATTTGGGGAGTGAATAGTATCCTCAGACATTATTGAAATGTATGCTTACAGGTGTAAATATGTGTGGATATAAAAGTGTAAGGTATTAAAATGACATTCTAGTATCCGTTACTTCAGCTGGGGAACAAAATCAGGAAACGTGGAATTAAAATGCCAGTTTTACTGCACATAATGTGCTAGAAGTGAGTTGAATGTGAATGTGCCCTTTTATCGTTATGAGAAACGTCCATAACTTGTGACGGGAACCGTCCAAACAACGGTTCGTTCTATGGCCAATTTTGTGTGCATTGACCATTTCATAATAAATTCCCATCACAGAATATCATACAATCGTAATGGCAAGATGAACATAGGGATTTTGTCTATCGTTCTGCACAAATAACCTTGAAGTATCCGAAAATGTTAGTGCTTTACAAGCGAATACTCTTTGTGATATTCACGCGTGAAATTTCTCTAAGTTTGAAATATTTCATTTCTTCAGCCTTAGACCTGCCATTATTTAAAGACTTAAAACATGAATTAAGCACAACATCTATATTTTGAAAGATTTCATACACTTGCTCAGACCTAAAGGTGAAATATTTACATTTTAAGTTCGCTGGAACAAATGAACAAGCATGCAGTTTATACAGCAACACAAACCAACCAACCATTTAATGTCTTAAATCAGGTTGAATCATACCACACTTCCTCCAGACAAAGATGATATTTGTGTTGACCTGCTGATTGCAATGAGCCTTAACAAACCAACAAAATTAATTTGTAAACTAGCTGCTACATTTTGCAATGTGAAACGTCTACTGCCAAGAGTCAGTCTGTATTGTAGCATTTACAACGTGATTATCATGGAAGCACGTATCTCTTGTCGAAGCCTGAATGTCTGAGTGTTCAGAAGATATTGTTGAGTTTAACCATGAAAAGATCTTACAATCTTTAGCTTTGCTGTTTAATTAGCGGTTGAAAGTACAAATTATTCAAAATGCACCCTAACAGCTGAAAAAATTAGGGCACCTGAAAATGTAAACCGACGGACGAGTGTAAGCTTTGAATTTTGCATTGTGTTATCGTGAACTGGGGTTAACGAGCCATTTGTGATAAAAACAACTGACAACTTCCAACATCCATCTTACTGTAACCTCGCGGTTTGGTAGACAAAGGCCCGACCTATCATTCTCGCAGATAATCGCAGGTCATGGGTTTGATTCTACCTCATGCGCTGTTAATGTGACGTGGCTAGGTAGAAACGGTTGGCCACGAATTCGCTAATGGTCGAACGTATCAAATGCTTTTTTACAACCAATCTCGCACTGTAGTGGATGGTTGACACTTGTCAAGGCAACACAAATGACTGACTGATTACAAGCCATGAGATCAGAGAGATTGCCCGATCATGAATGCATCATTGCTCGACGTTTGTTAAGGTGAGTTTTCGTAAATTAAGCCGCGAGACTTTCAGCACTGTGATATACTACCATCAGGTCACATGATTTCGAAATACTGTCCTAAAACAGATTAGGACATGCAAACCAATCAGGCTTCAAACTCACGCAGTTGTCTTTTAATATTTCAGGACATCAATCACAGGAACAGCACACAGCGATATATATATATATATATATATATATATATATATACCCACCATAGCATAAACCAACTGACAGGTGTGCTAACTGAGTCGGTTGAGCGAACGGGCACAACACACCGCTGAAACCATACCGGACTAGTTGGCCGTGGATGGGTGGGGGGTGTGCGCGCATTTCCAGTCAAGCCGTTGGGTTACGTCGTCCCACTGTAACGGCAATTACGTTCCACGATCGATAAAACCTAGTCTCTCATACACACTTTTCAGCGCTTGAGAGGCAACGCTGGAATGGGAATGGGACAACAGTAGCCTACAGCATGGTTTGAACGAACTTCTGATGCTTGAACCGGATTCCACTCCTTGAACGCAAGATAGAGAACTACGTGCCGGTAATCTTACAACTGAACTGGTTTTTATACACGTGGCCTGTGGTGAAACATTTGAAGGCCACTAAGGAGTTTACTACAAGGCATAGGGGTGCACGATCGGTTGTCTGTAGATCAGTTCGAAATCTGTTGAAAATGTTCGTTACAACGGACAGCGTTCATGACTTGCGAAGAAGTGATCAACGTAATTACGGACGTGTCATTTTGCATCGGATACTAATGAAAAAGCTTTGTGTCATATTGAGGTCAGATTACAACAAATCCATGTAGGTTGCTGATTTGTCAAAAATGGGTCTTCTGTATTAATATATTCAGACGGCATATTGCTTCGCCAATAAATACTGTGGAATACACATCCCTCTCTCATAAGTCCCACGTGCAAAAGCGACTCGCGGTTGTCCGCATCTGACAACGGAAGCTCACGTAATCAGGTTTCCCGGTACGGTTGATAACTGCATCTTTTGAGTATCCTGTGTACAGTAGACTTTGAAGTGTTATGTACCTGAGGGAGCCGACAGACGAGGGTTTGGGGATTGTTCTTACATGTCGCAGAACATCACGGTTGATGTGCGCGGTCAATTACTTCTATGCAAGTGATGAACCCTGTCCGTCGCAACACACGTTTTCGTCTGAATTCGAGTTGATTTGCAAATAACTGGTCGCGTACCCACATACCTTGAATACGGGCGTGTCACACGCCCGAGCCATGACTGCCTTTTGTTTGAGGGCTCAGATTTTGTTACAGGGTTTCTACTTCTGGGACGTACTGTAGATACTTTTGGGAAACATCAATGAAACCACTAGAATAGTCGCATCACGCTAATCCTCTAAACAATAACCATATGAAGTCTGAGTCGCGCGATGGTTAGAGCAGTTGTCAAATACATAGAGAAGTTGCCGCTCGGTATGATAATCTGGCTGTGCTCTGGAATAGTGGGGGAAGAACAAACGTTTGGCGTAATTTCCGAGAGAATCAACCAAAATCATCATTCCTCACTTCCCAAGAGACAACAGTTATAACGTAGAAAAACTCCCGGAATTTTGTTTCCAAACAAGGAAATCTGGACCTATAAAGGACTTTCAAATGACCTTGGAAGTCAAAAGCCATCGTGAGAACTCCTCTAATAGATTCCCCCACCTTTTCCAGTTGGCCTCAGTTGTGCACGAAGCCTACTCTATCACATGAATCTAGCAAATACTCCAGCAGCTTAACTGTCCAAACAGGATTTCTCAATAAATTCACACTTAAGTTCAGTAACACCACTGATGAGCATCGAAGTTGTATTTGCTGACAAGTTTTGTTTTTGTTTAAGCTCATCGTGTACCGATGATAGATCCTAACAAAATGAGACCGGTCTTTAGACGATGGTTTCAAGAAGAACGTCAAGAAAGCAATAGGAACGTCACTTCCAGCCCTTGCTGCCGTAGCATTTTGAGGGAGACTGTCTATCTGCACTACTGGTGCGGTGAAGACGAGCGATCTTATTATACTATTCATATCGCGGCTATTCAGTAGTAGGTGCAGAGAATATATTTTGACATCATCCAAACCACAGGAAAAATGCAAGAAGGAGCATCGGAGTACAGCATCGCCCATAATGGTCCCTGCTACTTAAAGGAAATGAGCATTAACGTCTATGACAGCCGAGACGGTCTGAGACCGAATACCGCGTGTAAATAAGTGGTTTTGTGTCTGGTCTTGTTTAAACGTTTAACCCATGTGTTGCTTTGTCGAATAAACAACCCTTTATCATCCACGTTCTTGGATCATAACAATGGGGTGTAAAACAAGTAATGGCTCAGGCTCGGAATAGAAAACTGTTTCATGATGTGCGCCAGAAATTCGGCAGTACTGCAGTAATGAACCTCTAGAATGAATTGGAGTTGAGTACGTTCCCTAAAGTCCCGTTTCAAACATTTTCGCACAGACCACATGCTTGAAATTTAACTTCACTCGCCAGTTGGGAAAACGACTGTTAGGAGAGATGGTAACTTCAAATAATGGTCCCATTCCGTGTGTTCAGCTCACTCAAGTTCACAGGACCCAGCCGCTGAACACGTAATTCAACGCATACACCAGTCATTAAGATAAGGGTTCTTTGAAGCAACATTGTGGAGATGGCTTATTTCTAGACTTGGCATAAAGACAGGTTGACTGTTCGCAGTCTGTGAATAGATGTTTTCTTTAACTTACCACTGCTGTAAAACAGAATACATCGATCGAAGGATTAGGCAACTTTTCAAACAGATCAAACAACATCATTCATTTCGGAAGAGAACCGGAGTCACAAATTTAATTACAAGTGCAATCCTCCCACCTCTTGCTGTGAACAATCATCAAGTAAACGTACTGAAGAAATTTTCGGCCAAGCATAGACTTTAGATCAATCAGTTCAAGGCTATGATTCAGCGGCCTTCAATTCCAGTCGAATCACTCGTCGTCAACTTGTCTTACCCTGCGGTTTGTTACTTAAAATATTTCGTTCATACATTACAACTCCCATGTCCTCTATTTGCTGCTGCTTTCACCTCGCCACAGTGGATACCTACCAATCTTCTGACAGTTCTGTGCCTACTAATAGGCGTGAGGTCGTTAAGGTTTTTATTCCGAACACACAGATGTCTTAGATCGCAGTAAACAAACAGCAGCCACTTGATCGCGGCCTCCTAGAGGCTTCGACCAGCCGCATTAAAAGAGCCGAGTTTCGATCTTCACAGAGTTCGTCAGTACTGCCTATCCTTGCTACGGCCAAGTTTAGAACTTCGGACACGTTTACATGAGGCAACTTTGTTTACCACAGCATCATTTACCTCATACTGGACACCACCGAAGTATCATATCTGAACGCTTTGCCATCTTTGCCAACGAGTAACGTTTAAATCTCCCGATCGTCTTAACAGGAGACACGATTACTGTCCTATTATCTTCAGCCAATGATCCTACGACTAGGACCTATCTTCAAGTTAAAATCGCAAGAACCTAACTTGTTAAACAATGTACACACTACCGGTGAGCAATGAAAGCTGAACGTAGTATATTTTCGAAAGGGACTGAATATAAAGTCTACGGGAATAAGAAAGCTGCCATCAGTTGTCAGTAATGCCCAGTTTGTATTAACTCAAACCACCTACTATTTAGCATGCACTGTAATTTTTTACGATAGGGCTGTTTTCCTTTAATGGAAACGGTGCTGCCGATTGGGAGTCCAACAGTCAAACCGCAACTTACGTGGAGATGACGAGGAAAAAAGATGGTGAACACCTGTTTTGCCTGCTGTCTTGTCGAAGATGTAGGTCATACAAATCTGTTGTCAAACCGATCCTTTGGTATATTGGAAATGCGTTGCTACCTTTGAGAATGACGATGATACGAGAGATGGCCAGACGAACATAGAAAGATCTCTACTTGGATTGTTTCGGGCTAATCTCGTTACTAATGCCTCCATCTAGTGCTGTGCAAACAACAGCCGGTTCAATTGACGTGACATTTTGTTTAGTCGTTAAACCTCAGCGTCGTGAAATTAATTTGAGCCAAAGGGACTAGGTTTGCAACATAAATTCACTAACTGCGGTTGTGGATAACGTTAGTAAACATCCAGAACTATGTTCCAGATTAGTGTTAATGACGAGCTACCCGTCCATGATTACTAAATTCTTGTACACACCTTCATTCACTGCTGTTGTACAGTACAGTACATTCATCGAACAGTTAGACACCAGTTCTAGCAAATTAAGAGAAATCGTCCAAATTGCGTTAGCATTAAAGATACGAAATAAAGCACCAATGTAGTCATTTCACATCTCATTGAGGAAAATCAAGCAGCGTGTTCACAACATTCAGGTCGTGTATATAGCTCCACTCAACTAATCACCTCTGCGAGATCAGAAAGTAGATTTGGGCAATAGCTTAATCAGTCGCCAACAGATTGCGTTACTCTATGTTTTGTTCATGACGACAGTTTGTTCAGGTCTTACATTCTCCTGGCCATGGGAGGTTCACATTATCTTCACACCAAAACCCATCGAAACAAGTGGCCTCAGAGATGGAAAGTGAGAGCCAGTTTCTTGTGTGTATCAAGTTTGATTGATTAGACATTTCAGTATTGACCTGATGCTGAATTATTGAAATTGTGTTTATCGTGTTTTATGCTCTTTAACAAAATAACGATTTCGTACAACTGTATTTAAGATGTGATAGTCTGAGACAAAACGAACCAAGCCACATAATCATAACATGAAACTTTTATTCTAAAATTCTGTCAGCACAATTCTGGAAAAGCTCATATTCAAACTGTACAGCATACCGAAACAAAGGGTGCGAATGACTGTTGCTAACAAACGGACTTGTATTTAATTAATGCCGTCCGGATGCTCAGATATTCGTCAGAAATTCTTTGTGATGAAGTTTAATCACCGGTTGACTCTATAACTATACATGTTAACTCAATATGAGCGCATGTTCATCGACACATCAGATCGACAGATATGGAAACATGACAATTCATTCATCCGAAATTTTTGTTTAATCAGATACTGTGTTTCGAAGCCTACTGAAAGCTACTAATGGGTATGTGTTTACACTCACTCAGAAACTCTTGTCCCCTTGGGAAAAAATATTTCAACATATTCGGAGAAGCACAGTATAAAATTCAATTTGATTCACTCATCTCTAGTTTATTTAAATGTGAGCACTGTGTGCTAGGGAAAAAAATCAATGACCAGATTGATTTTTCGCTGTCACTGAGGGTCACAATTCGGTTAATTAGTATGCTCACATCGTGTACTCAGTAATGTGGTCTTGAAAACCTACGATTTCACGTATGCTTCATCTGACACATGGGTTTATGTTTGTAGTAAACTAGTGCGTTTTGTGAAGATCATGGGTGTCAGGTCATGATGTAAGTGTGACTCGCCCAAACTTAAAATCTGTACAAAGTAAAACAATACGACGACAAGGTGTCCATCTTATTAACTATAAAGATGACCTGTAATGATGAGATCGTTCGCCGACTTGGCATTTGGTTACAAAGTGGTGAGTATGCTTTACGGAATTTTATTGCCACTGCTGTCGGTAGACTGCTATAAAACTTCCGCCTTTGGAATTCCCTTCCCTCATCTATCCTCACGGCGGGTGTAATACGTAAGTGGCCACCTTGCTAGAAGAGTTGCAATAAGCTTGCACTGGTACGGCAACACAACCACTCGGCAGATAAATGTTACGAACGACAAACTGAAGCGTTTTGCTAGCATTAAGAATGCCATGCTATACACGAGGTTATAATGAATTATCCAAATCTGTACTCACTTCCTGGGTTATTTGAGACCACCATTACTTTGTCATTAGCTATGGAACATTGAACGCTAAACTAGCTAAAGGGGAAATGCCTGTACTACATCACCGACAGGTCGTCTGTAGTCTGTCTGTGCTCTTGGCTTAATGAGTTCTTGCGCTCATGTTCGCCTGTGTTTCTGCTTTTGTCGAAATGATATAGTCCTGTGAGAATAAAGACATATAGGCGAACACGTTTTCGTCAATTTGTCTTCAATCCGGTAAAGTTATATAAGAAGTTAACAGCGTTAGATCGAGATATCGATCAGACTTATTACAGAGAAACTAGGTCACTGGCCAGTCAGTTGGCGATGGCTTGATTGGTCGGTTACGTCACGCTTATCCATTGGTTTGATTGCGCAGATTGGCCATCGCTCGGGTGGATTTGTGACCATGGCAGGTGCAACGCCTGAACAAACCGCTTTTGATGACATAATACCGGGTCATGCGGCCTGATTCCAATCGCCTTGACAGTACAGTGTTCTATTTCGGACCGCTTTTGATGGGTTGCCTGGCATGCGATATACCATTTTGAAGACTTGATCAGTTTTCACCTGGTGTCCGCTTTCAACCAGATAAGCGAGGATAGTACTTCAGACCGATCGTGATTCCCCGTGCCCCAGCCACCGTAGATGGTGTTCTCGGATTCGTTTTGAAAGTTGTCTAGATGTTCGACCAATATAACCTGCTCCACATGAACAAGTGAATGAATAGATACACATGGATGAGGTCTGAAATGTCAGTGTGTCTGTGTTATAAAATCTGAGAATTGAGAATGTGGAAAATTGAATGCGGAGTTCAGCTGTAGCATAGGTCCTGCTAATTGTCTGATTGAGCCTATTTGTCAGCCATTCTGCGGCATTGTAATCTGTGAACGGCACTCGAATAAACACAGGCTTCTCCCAGACATCATGTACTTCAAGTTTAGGTGACGTTCTGATCATATTTCTGGCGATAAATTGTTCCGGGTAGCCGTTATCATGAGGTACGTTCTTCATGAACTCGACTTCACTTTCTGGCGTATTCGCTGAACAAATTTTGTATGCTTTATCAGTCAGGCAGCACACTAGATTTCTCTTGTTTTAGGGGTACAAACTGTAAAAGTTTGTATATTGACCTGTCTACGTATTCTTGCGATGAATTCTGCATTGAGTGGTTCGGTGTATTCGTCGATCTAAACGAACATCTAGGAAAGATATCTCGTTTCCAGTCCCCTCCTCAAGTGTAAACTTAACTGACCGGTGGGAGCTATTGAATATATTGAGTATTGTGTGCACATTGGTGTCCGAACTGGCTACGATAAATATATCGTCTACCTACCGGTGGTATTGAATGAACTGGCTGATGGTGAATTGAAGCGTACTGTGTTCAAGCTTTCTCATGAATCTATCGGCCAAGAGAGGTCCGAGCGGGGATCTCATCGTTAGGCTATCTGTTTGCCGATACAGCACACCACTGAACAGTAGTGTTACATCATATGTGCAACAGAGCAAAAGCTCTTTCAACTTCAGTCGTGGTCAACCAATACCGATTCAGGTCTCAGACATGTAGTCACAGATAAAGTTGACAGTTTCTAGCAGCGGAACGTTTGTGAATAATGAGACTACGTCCAATGAGCACGATTTCTGTGAATTCACGTTGACGTTCTGTATGCATCCAACAAATTCAAACGTATCACGTAGACTGAGCGGGGCAATGGCTTTTCGGACGGGTTTAAGCAGTTTCACTAGCCACTTCGCCGTTGAGTGGTAAGGCGAATTCATCATATAAAATATTGTATGAACCGGCACACCAGGTTTGTGGACTTTGAGTAGTCCACTGAGACGGGGTATCGTAGAACTCTGTGGTCGTAGTTACTCATAAGTGGCGGGGGTTATCAGCTTATCGTCGTTTAGTGACTTAGTGACGTAACCGACTAATCAAGCTATCGTCAACTGACTGACCAGTGATGTAGTTTCTCTGTAATAAGTTTCATCGATATCTTGATCTTATTCTGTTAACTCTTTATATAACTTTATCGGTCTGAAGACGAATTATCGAAAACATGTTCGCCCATATGTCTTTGTTCTCATTATCTTAATGGGCATATTTGAAACGATATAGTCTTGTGCTTTAAAGTTCCTTTTCTCAAGTTGTCTCAATTGGAAACGCGTTTGTAATAAAAAGTAACTTATTAAATTCCATTACAGTTCGTGTGTTTGTTAACGCAAAAATCAAGACGTCAGCGTAGATTGCGTGCAGTGGTAAAACTGAGTTTGTCAATTACCAATAATCAGTTCTCTAGGAATGTTGTATCGGTCCAGTAAACGGTTAATATTTCGAAACATTGGTCATAATTAGTTCACATTTAAAAACAGGGTTCATTGTCATACAAAAGTAGTAACCGTTCAAAATAATGTCCTTTTAAATTTTTTTTGTCAAATAAACATACGTTTATTGTGACAACTAATCCAGCCGTATGCGGCCAACACTACAATTTATGCTGATTTGCCATTAGTTTAGTTGAGAATGAAGTGTACGAATTGCTACAAGAGGTGGGTTTGCAGAATCTCGATCATATGATTCGATCACCGTATCAAATCAGGGAGATCAAGAAATCAACGGAATACAGTTAACAGCCAATATGCGACACTGACATTACACAGTTAACAAGTGACGTGAGTAAGGTGTATAGAGGAGAGAAAAATTATATAAACCGGCGATTCATTATATGCCTTTATGACAACGGTTGATTCTGTTTCTTAAAACTATCCAAAACAGCGTAGAATCACACAGAGTTAGGAAGCTAATTCTATTTTGTTACGACTTGCGTGGACCACTTCTGTTCGATCACAGCTTTTGCATTCAAATGTAGCATTTCGGTTGGCTCACTCGCGGAGACACCAAACAACGTGGGCCTCGCTCTGAGCAGTATTCCTCAACAGTGTCTGTTGGACAAACATAGCGACCACTGTGTGCTTCAGTTTACACCAAGTATAACAACCAACTGAGAAGTCCATTTTGAACATAGCTGTTTTCGGTCATTTTTATCTGGCATTTACAATTACACAGGGTGAGTGCGAGTTATATATGAAAAATATAACCAGTCAAATAGGTCATTAAAATCACAAAAGTGGTATGGGTCACAGTCTGGTGGGGGAGGTTGGAAGTGTTGGTGAATTCATTAGTGTCACGCGGGCTTGTCATGAGACATGCGTTCGTCAGTGTCCAGTGGTTTACGCCTGCTCGGGTTTCTAGTGGATGAGGAATGACTGGCCAAAGGAGATGAAGGGTTTGTACGAATTGTTTTTGGGCACACAGGTAGTGGTTGTGAAGTCTAATGGCAATATCCAAGGCGGTTGATAACAATCACACTCTGACAGCTATGGAGCATGTCTGACGGACCTTGTAGATGATTCGGAACGCTTCATCCGGACTTATTCGATGATCAGTGTCAGCTAAGTGGGATCGATCGCGCTGGAAATGGGATTTCTTGAACTGTTACGAAGCCATTTCGGTAGGTAGTCAAGATCCCTCTCCGACAGTCGCCTTGTCGTTCTCCCAACATAACCAACTTGACAGCAGCATGTGACAGAATAGATACAGAAAAACGAGGAGACTTTGGGTAAACTATCTTTAAGGCGTGACATCAGTACCAGGCAGGTGTCTAACGACACGATAGGTCTCGCTACAGGGTAGGCACTCTCGATCGCGTTTGAAGCTCTACGGCTGATTATTTCACTGGTAACCTTAGCGTTATACGAGAGAGAGAGAGATGTAAATCAATTTTTTCTCCACTGTCTACACGAGTTTAAATTTCGTACCGGAATGCAAATTTTTACCTATGAATCTTTCGGGATATCCATTTCTAGTGGGGTTTCTCGGATGTACGTAACTTCCTACTGGGGAGTGTGTGGTATGCAGATCTTTTGCGCTGTGTTCAAATACAACGTACTAAATTTCTTTTGTAACTTAGCGGGTGAAAATGTGTGTGCTAACCCGTCCATGTCTTTCTTCTATGAATGAATCCCTGAATTGTTTCATTTGATCGACGAAGCAATGCGACGTCTAGTAATGAAAGTCTATCCTGATGTCTTAACTTGAAAGCAAACTCTATATTCGGGTGTGCCTTAGTGAACTCATCTACTGACCTGGATGTCATAACCGTTTGAAAGAAGACATAAAATATAATCCAAATGGCGCTTGTAAAGGTTTCACTTAGTTACGACGTGATTGAATTCATTGGTCTCTAGTTTGACCGTAAAAATATCTGCGAATAGCAAACCTGGAGGTGAACCCATTGCTACCCCGTCTTCCTCTCTGTATACATTCCAGTAAATAGAAATTGGACATTATAAGTGCAAAGTAATAATGGTTCTTTCGACTTTTCTCTTGTAATTCCGACATCAGTTTGATTGTTCTCGAAGGTTTTTGCAATAGGTGGAGGAACAGACATACTGACCAACACCTTGAACAGAATTATCAGTCAGCTTGAAACTAGGTGCCGTAGAGAACTCGGTG
Organism: Paragonimus heterotremus; assembly: GCA_013368495.1. Classification (NCBI taxonomy): domain Eukaryota; kingdom Metazoa; phylum Platyhelminthes; class Trematoda; order Plagiorchiida; family Troglotrematidae; genus Paragonimus; species Paragonimus heterotremus. The sequence goes on from LUCH01002368.1 coordinate 26,375, forward strand.
TCTGGTTGGCAGTCGCGCTTGATATTTAAACTATAAACACTCCATCACCATAGATTGTCATAAACGACACACACACAAACTAAGTAAAGAATAGGCTTGCTCGTTGAGGTTAGTATGACAACTTCAGTGCGTAGCGGACTCAGTTTACAGTGCTCAGATTTTGCTAATCACTTCATACTCACAATTAAGTAGTTTGGGGATTTGGAGTGTTTACAAGCTGAACCTAAAACAGAAACGGATGTTTCGTATTAATGTAAGAGTTCAGTGCAACTAGAGATTACAGATTTTCCAGTCGTTATTTAGTATTATGCTCGTTTCCAACGCCCAATCATCGTTTAATGACCACTCACTATTTTTTAAAAATTAACATTACTCGTTTTCAGCTTTACTACTCAAAGACTGAAGAAACTGATCACCCAATAAATGAAGATAACGCCACTAACATCAAGTTTGACCTCCACTTCGCTCCACTTAACCTGGCTGCTCGCTTGCTGATTTCACAACGGAGGGACAAACAGAAGAGTTGGGCATGGAAGCATACAGGCATTCGCATCCACACGCTATACAAATATATGTACAATGTATACTATTCGGTCAATGAAACAAAAACTCAAAAAGAAAGCAATATCTTTTTTAGTTCACCTGAGTTTACTGAAAATCAGTCCAGACTAGAGAAATTTAAAAAAATGATGAATACAGAATAAAAGCAATGAAAATGGACTAGAAAGCTAACGGAAAATAATAATTAAGAGAAGAACAACATGTAATGGTTATCTCATGAATGGCACTCTTGGTTTCTTCGATATTCAAATACATTCTTTGTGTTGTGACTCCTGTATTCCTCACCAACACATCTGTTGAAATCAGTGCCGACCTAGAAGCACTCTACATCCATTTTCTACTAAATTTTCCACTAGCATTCATGTTGGGTCGCTTAATTACAAACGCTCTTGAGCATAATCAGTTGGCAATTTGTATGCCACTTAGACAGTGATCGTGCGCACTAGGCAAATTTCACTTAATTCGACCATACGTCTTGTTAAGCATATTTATCAATCTAATGTTGTTCACTTGGAAAGTCATTAGATAAACCAGCAAAACACTGAATAGTAAAGCTCAATCATACTTTGATCGACTGTGCTGTCATTGCTAGAACCGATAATATAACAGATCTTACTATAAAACAGGGGGGAAACAGTTCGGAGATACAATTACAAAATTAAACCTTTTCAATTGACTAATACTTGCAGGAAAAAGAAGCTGAGTAAGTACTGGAATTGATCAACCTGAGGTTATATTTTATCGCCTAGTAATGCAGTGCACACATCCGGAGTAAATTAAGCTTCATTGAGGGAAAATCTTTACGTATTAGCTCTCGATAAAGTAAGTTTGTTTGTTTGAATTGCATTATTGAATTGTTTTAATTTAGATTTACTGATGCAAGTTCGAATAAGCTAAATAAGTAAACAGACATCAGAACTAAAAATTATGGTTACAACAGTATTTTATTTAGTAGTTTCACACCGGTCCATCAGAAACGCGCATTAGTGAATACACTATTCACACGCGCAAGACGAATCTTGACTTTTAAAGGCGATTATAGTATGCATCAAACAACACAAAGACTGATTAATTCGATTAAACGAACATTCAACGCAGCTGAACTTTGCGTAATAGCTCGAACCCAAAAGTTGCCTGTGCTTTCAATCAAAGGAGATCAACCTATCGGTGCCACCTCACACTGTATCTATCAATTTACATGTAACTGTAAAGAAAGTTACATAGGCAGAACCGAGAGATGTTTGATTTCCAGAGTGAAGGAACACTTGGTGCAGAACTTGGGTGCAGAACTCAGTATTACCGAAGAACAGCAATGTTGTTGAACCACGCAAACAACCAGTGTCCGCAATCACAAGACACATCCTGACCACTAGTCAAGTCATCGATCCGGCTTGTGCACCCAGAATCTTATTACGTCATCCCAGTTCAAGATTCTTGCGGTTTGCTGAGGCTGTCGCAATCAATCGACTGAAACCGGCCCTGTGTGTTCAGAAGCAATTGTTCGTGAACTTGACCCTGCCCTGGACTTAGTGACCTTTCCTAACACATCAATTGGCTATCCACCCAACCCACCCCAACTGTTCCATATAAAAAAACCGTTTCATGTTATTGTAAATTTGGTACTGATGAGTCAATACGAAATGCTTGCATCTACCAGTTTTCGTGTTCTAATGGTGTTGTTCACATTCGTATTGTTAAAGCTCCCACTTCAACAGGCTCTTTGTTCGTTATTGCCAGTGGATTCGCATTGTTAATTACTAATGTGTTACAAACTCATTCCTGCATGATCCACAACCGACCCAACAAATACTTGTCCGTATTGTTATGAAGTGACTGGTATAAAGTGAGCCTCCTGAAGAATCTCCCATACAAGGACCACACACAACTACGAAGTGTAATACTGGTCTTAATTTGATTCAATTCCAATCAAGGAAAGATAATGGCGTATACAGTCACCATCCATTCCTCGAACTCGAGTCCGTTAGACTTACGACTGCTGACGTCTGATGGATCATACACCGACGAGGCGTCACTATCTATTGTCATTCACACATATGCGCAACACCGAATGAACCAAATGTAAACACGTGGCCTGATCGCTTCATTTGTAAGCGTTCTTATCAAGGATATGTGAATAAAATGGGACATACCGACCTAACGGTAGATGCTCGCACTCAATAGGCGTTCTCGTGCGCGCATGTGGACCACCGTGTAGGTACGTCGTGTCCTGTTTTCATTTTGTTTATCTACTGCAGTCCGTAATTCATGTCTGCTAAACCGCTGATAATCATGACACAATGACCACACTGAAACAGTCAATCACACTAGATTACAATCAGGACGTGTCAACTGGTAGCGAGTCCGAAAAACACAAGTAATATGAAACAGATGAAAACGCTCCTACGAACTAGCTTGTTACTCCGTCGGACACTACGAGACATACAAATTAATTGCGTCAAGCTGTCAAAGACAGCAGAATACTCCCTGGAAACAGTGTATAACACACAGTGCAACTACACTTCATTCAAACAAACAGGTGTGCCATATAATCGAATACAAATCTTCTCTTTTCAAAATAATAAAACATCCTTTGTTTGTGTTTTGCACACCGTGTACGCGTTCGTTGGATTAGGACCTTGTAGATGGGGCCATTTTTGATCAGTCCTCTTAGTAGTTCTGATGAGTATCACTGTAGTCCACGATACAAATGACTGTGTACCAAATTGATAGCATAATGGAGAAAAAATTCAATATTTTTTCTCAAAAGTTTCTAATCGTACCAAGCTAATGATTAATTTTAATAGCCAATCCAGTAATGTTGACAGAATATGTAGCAAAGTCACCTAACAATAAGGTAGCAGTCTAAAAGTACCAGAAGGATCTGTTGCACTAGATCATATGAATAGCTCATAAACGAATAATTCTGATAAGCCTACTTTTAGCTGTCTAGAGTAGAAACGAAGCATAAAACAAGTAGTTCCCCCGAGAAAGAAGCGTGACTGATGAAAGAACATCGTGTTAATTCAGCACTAATAGATCTATGATACCAAACACGTCGAACAACTAGGAGGTTGGATGATAAATCATTAGACAAAGTAAAGCGAAAAGAAGTCGGCGTAGTCAGGTTCAAGAACAGCTTTCTAAGCACACAGGCCTAGTTTGGGCCGACTGTCTGCAACGGCCTCAGCATAACTCAAGAATCTTGAGACAACTGGAACAATAGGAGTCTGAATGCATGAGCTGGAGCAATAACATGATCAAGGATCGGTAGGTAGTTAATTCATATTGGAAACATACGAGCAAACTAAAGGTAAAGACGACATGAACACAGACGGAAATTTTAGAAGACAACAAGAATTCGGCAGTCAGGAAATGAGGTGTCGAAATCAAGAAAATATAAATGTTAGGCCCCTGTATAACGGTGTAGCAAAGTAGTGCTGCGTTCACTACCTCCTAGTTCTGGACACATAAAGGTGGTTTCTTAAGGTCAATAGCCAGCACCTCGGAAAAATTTAAAGCCTGTTCGTTTACAAACTGACAAGCAAGGCAGAAAGACTTTGATGGATTTACTGTGTGGCCAGATCCGAGCAAGCTTTTTGTTAGACCTTTCTAGTATTTGCATGCAGAAGTCATTTCGGGATGTGCTCCAGGATTCGAGTGTGCAGTGCCATCATTGGAGGCAGAATGCATCGTAATCCAAATGTACAAGTAAATTCCGAAATGAGGCCGGATTTTGCGATTGTTGGCACTGGAACTTTTTTCGGAGTGGAAGGCATGCGAGCTGCTGAATGCAGTACAGCGAGTTTAGCTGACATACATCTGCGGTCTAGTGCCATCTTTGTCTTATCAAGAGTGTCATATCATCATCCTTGATGTGCATATTGGCTTACAAGATACTGTTGTAACGGTTGGTCGGTCATCGACTAGCTCAAAATGCCTTTCAATAAAATGTGCAGGACAACACTTTTCAATGAGAATTTGTCTGACGAAATTGAACCTTTCGAGCATACCTTCACCCCATAGATCTTGCAGTCTCTGTGGAACAGTGGTCGCACGAGCTCACGTTCGTAAGTGATTGGCGCAAAACGTCAAGTATAATAGCCAACTAGTTAGATACCTCTGCGAAGAAAGCTGTCTTCAAGCCTGGTAGGCCATCAAAAGTTGAAAACGGATCTTCCTCTTCGATTTCAGTAGTAAACCTGAGATTAGGGGACAAGCTGTTGAGATGCGTACATGTAGATTCAACCCAAACGTCTGATTCACAAACTGAGAATATGCCATCTAAGTATCTTTCGCACAAATGAATTAAGCCCGACGTTTTGCATTTTCCTTTTAAGAGAAGCCACTAACATATCCGCTAGCACAAGCCCAAGTGGACAACCCATGACTACACCATCCACCTGGTAGCAAACTGTCTAGTGAGTGAAAATGATATATTCCTAGTGCCCAGATGGATCTGTTGAAGTGCGTGAGATTATTCCTTAATATTTCAAGGGGAACTACAAAACAACAGCATAACTAATTGAAGAATGAGAGCGTTACCAAATCTCGAGATGAAAAAAGAAGGGATAGAAAACGCTGTCAGATGAAGCACATAAAAAGCGAGTTGCCAGACTGTCATCTAAAAGATAACGTAACGGAAAGATCAGTGCACATTGTGGCATAAATTAAATGCAAAGTATCTGATTGTAAGCAAGTGTACGCACACTCGAAATTAAGCACGTTCTAGTTCTGTCTGCAAAACCTTGCATATAAAGTGTGAGATGGGATCGATGAGCTAACTGCATTTAATTCAAAACTTTCACAGTTTCCAGGTTCAAACGGGCATGAGACGTATAGCCCGCTGATTGAGTAAGTGCCCCGTTGTTGTTCTATGTGCGAAACAGTTGTTGTCATTGCAACTCTGATACTGATGCTGGTATCAACTTCACTCCAACTTTAGTTCAAAATACGAAACTGATCACCAGATATGATCACGGAATGATTGGAAAAGGACAAACAGAGATCACATTGCACACTTGCTTTGACTGTTGACAATGTGATGGTGCAGGCATACGGCAAACGCAAGATCACTAATAGATTTCAGTAGGATAAATGTTAGATGGCACCATTTGTTTCGAAAGTCAACTTTTTCTTAAGAAAAAAGAAACAGATTCGGGACATAACATGAACACACATTAGAACACCCTAAGCAGACACAGTCGTCATACAAACTATGGACGGATTTGAACTATTAGCCCAAGCTCGGACACAACCTAAAATCACCGGCGTCTACCAAATTAGAGTTGACATACTATCACTTGAAACTTTCCCAATCAAACAAATTTTCATCGACTTAAGAACAGTCCAACTGCTGTGACCACAAAAGACGTTTGGCCTGCAAAGTTGTTTATTGCACGAAATCCCGTCCGGGTTATGTTAAAACAGGACAACGAACATGTGCACTCACTTACATGGCTGATGTGCATTCACATACATTGGGTAGCAGTACACTGTCAATCGCCTTGGTAACACATCCTCTATAGTGCGTGCTCACTGCTCCAATAGTTACTCCTAGTTTTCGTCTTCCTGCTGTTGAGACCTGTCTTTTATTTGCCGAATGTACGCACAATAATACTCACAAACGAAGCTGTCTGTTATGTAAAACAATTCGGTTAGCTCGACTTCTACAATGCCATTACAACTTACACCCTTATTTGTAAGGCTAAGTCTCAAGAGTGGTTGGCTAATACATGGCTGTCAGGTACAGCCCATTCGTTTATCAACTAACATAAGTGAACCAACGTGTGATTTCATGCGGATCAGTCTAGAGAACACCAAAATAAACGCCACAAATAAAAAATGTCCAACATCAACACAGCTCAAGAAGCTAAAAGGTTGTAACCAATTTTATTCCCAATAAACGTTTGCCCACGAGCTTGTTATCATGATACGTTGGGCCCAATGAAGAAAACAACCGTTAGGAATGATTGAATTGTCGGTGTAAAACCAAAAGATTCAGCTTGAAAGAGGACAGTTAAACACCGTTAATCAACACGTCAAGATAGGTTAAAACGTTACACTATTGATGTGTCGATGAGTGTTCTTTCTGTACGTCTTTCCTTCTACACGAATCATCAACCTACAATGAACTATGGGAAGTCATTTCAACGACTGAAATCAGCATTTCTTGCATCGCGCGCAAGTACTGACCTTAACGAATACTAAGTTTATTATGGATCTCTGTTTTTTAACGCCAAACATTCATGAAACTGTCAACATCTATCTAACTAGATATTGAATTTTTGCTCACAAGCACCACTCTTACTTTCGTATTCACTTGCATGGAAGACTTTATGAACTTGTTATATTGTGTTTTATTCGTTTCTGGCTCATAGGTCCTGGAGTTAATGATTTTTTGATGGATTCACTACTGAGGTGTGTTACTAGTAATTAGAATTTGTATAATTGATACTGAATTAATATCGGATTCTGTTCTACGACCGTCTATTCCGGATCGTGTACGGTTGCTAAGCGGCTTCGATAATTAATAGACTCTAGCCAATCTGGTGGACGTAACAGTTTCAAACTTGACAAAGTGGAACATCATGGGACCAAATGCACAATGGCTCAGTGTCTCCGAGAGCGTCCGGGATCAATAACTTGTAATCAATAATAGTGTAAGAAACCAACAAACCATCTGGATACTGTCTACGCCCATAGTCTTTGCAATAAACACAATCTACTAAGAAACCAGGAAGTAATACATCAATAATCGAAAATCTGGCCCCACATCAATCGATCAACGCGACAGTAACCGGAACGGACAGACAGACAAATGAGTCAATGTGCTTACAAGAGCCCGACAGTTAGTCCCGTGAACATCAACGAGATAAAACAAACAGAACAGCAGCTATAAAAGGAACACCGCATTGCATGGTTCACTTGAAAACGTTTAGTGAGCCGTGTTAAAGGTAGAGATCAATTTTTACCAGTATCGAAATGTCTGAAGTGACCAATATTTCGGATAGCAGTGCTGATGCAGTTAATGCATAGGCTGTACCTTCATTCTCGTTTATCACCACCATAGCCGAAAGCTTGGTTGTAGTATATTGCTTGGACGATTACTTTATAGACAACGCGTGCGTGGTTAGATTCAGGGGAATCTTTATGTCAAAAAACGATGGACTATCAGCGACTGATCGCGGTCGAACAGAGGCATTCAGAGTAAGCAAAGCTGTCGTGACTCAAAGATATCTTGTGTAGTTCGATCGAACGTGTATTAAGAAAGATACGCCTGTTCAGCTGTGGCTGA